>JBBPMK010000133.1:0-53994 GCA_038090295.1 Boletus semigastroideus
ATCATCATCCTCATCTTTGTCGTCGTCGTAGTTACCGATGATGGTAGGCAACGAATCCTACGCCGTCGTCGAATACGCACCCTTTCAAAAGGTACCTACAGAAAAGAAGAAGAGCGACGTGCGGAACAACACGATCGATAAAGGTGCCTCTCTTTCTTTCTCATCGGCGTTTTTCATCGTAATTGTACTCATTCCATGTCTCAGACGAGGATTACCTCTCGTTTCTCGAGACGCTCAAGAGCGCCAAACCAGAATCGGTGTCGCTTGAAGCGCTGAGTAAGTGTGATCGTCGTCGTCGTCGTCGCGCCTTATTCTGACCACATGCTAGTCGCTGCATCGCAACCACCCCCACATCCGACGACCACGCCCCTTCTCGAAGCCCTCAAAGCGGAAAAATCGGCTCAAAAAGACAAGGAAGCCATCCTTCGAAATCACGCGCATTACAAGGATGTCATCACCGGATCCACGTCGAAAAAGGAAGAGGGAAAGAAGAAGGCGGGCAACGTCGTACCGCCCACGACTGTCGTCGCAGCGCAGCAGGCGGTGAAACCAGAATCCCCGGCGTCCCCTGCATCGACGAGCAAGAAGGCGAAGAAGGCGGCTGCGCAGAAGACGGCTTTGGTGCGGGCGAACGAGGCTGGGATGGCCAAGGGCGCGGCTGCGGCTGCGGCTACGGGTGGTGGTGCGGGTGCTGCGCCGTCGAGCGCGAAACAGCCTAGTATGCCTGCTCGACACCGGCCTCCCAAGGAACGTTCGTCAGGCAAGGGCGAGACTGGCCCCGCGTTCGCGCCTGGGCCTGGACCTATTGTCGCGGGTCCACTCCCGCTGACACTCGGCGCCGTGACAATAGATGGCGCGATACCGAACGCACCTGGGTCGTCGGCGCCAGGACACCGCAAGAACCGACCTGTGGTTGGCCTCGGGCGACAATTCGAGGCAGCCCTGAACGGCACCGGTGTCGGTGTCGGTGCTTCGCCGGCCGACCGGAAGCGGCGCGACAGGGATAAGGACAAGGACAAGGACAAGGACAAAGACAAGGGGGGCGAGTCCAGTGCAGGTGCAGGTGCGGGCGGACCCAGTCGCGGGGAGGCCAATCCCAATCATGCTGGGAAATCGGGGAAACAGAGACATGGGCATCGGGAGGATCGTGTGCAGGCGGCGCCGCCGGCGCCACCGCCCGAAGTGGTCCCGAGTATTTTGCAGCGTCCGATGGATGCTGAGATGGCGATTATGCAACGGCCACTGGTGGAGGCTGGGGCTGGGGCTGTTGCTAGTCCTACGCCTACGCCTGGTCCTGGTCCTGGTGGTTCTGGCCCTAGAGGCAGTGGGAGGAGAGGCAGGGGAAGAGGAAGAGGTCGGGGCGGGCAGAGGTGTCCTCTCGACTGACAGTGCGTTGTTTGATTGGACATGGCGTCCGTGTCGTTGTCCCCCTCCCCCTGCCGCTCACGATCTCAGACAGTTGCAGACCTGAACACGATGTATCCAGAATGTGACGTAGTTACAGGGCTTCAATTCATCACGAGAGGACGAGAAACGATGTTTGTGCAAGGTAGATCTAAAACGCACACCTCGAGATGTCACCGACCCGCTAGTACCGAGTGAGAGAAGAAGAGGGGAGAGAAAGCACTGGGTACAGCTCCGTCCGCTTTAAACCAACGAAGCCCAATGCAAATCTTTGACGTAAAAAGGATATATATGTTTTTTTAAAAGTACCAAAACACCCAGCACGAACGACGGGCACGAGGACCAAAGCAGAGAGGAACGGAAAGGGAGGAGGATAAAATAGGAATAGTGCCACGGAGCACACGCCCGCGTTCAGAACAAGGACGCGCCGACGAGGGTAGCGAGGAGGGCGACCAAGCCCGTGGCGACGACTGGCTTGCCGGCGCCGTTGCCCGACCTGGCCGTCGTGCTCGCGGTGGCGGCACTCGCGGTCGAGGACATGGTCCTGCTGGACATGCCTGACATGCTTGGCATGGTCTGCATACCGGACATGGTCGAAGTCTGCGGGGTGCCTGAGGAGGCAGCTGAAGTTCCTCCGATGGGGGCTGTTGATTGGCCATTGATCTCGGCTTGGATGGTCGAGTTGAAGGAGCCCGTCATGCCGCTCAGTCTATCGTGGATCGAGACAACGACCAACAAAAAAAAAAAAGAAAGTCAGTGGGGATTCGACGAGGAAAATGGCGACGCGGACACGTACGAGAACAAGGCTGAAAAGGCTTCTTCGGGGTATTGAGGCGCGCTGGGGTTCATCAACGTCGCAGAGGTGACGCGAATGAAGCTGCAGGGTTCGGGTGAGTCCGTCCGTCATGGGGCAAGAAAAGAAAAAGGCAAGAACGCACTATTCTCTGCCGTTGGGGCCGATGGTCGCATCAGGCGTAAAGGTCACCGACGGGACGGCGGAGACGTTCACATTGGTAGCGATCATCTGCAGCATTGTCTGGAGAGATACATAGGTAGGCGAGACGTTTTCTAGACAGCTGTCACGGTGCATACCTGCTCGATTGCGTTCCCGGCGTAGATGGCAAAGGTAGCATTACCGAACTGGCCGAGCGAAGGTGATGAACCACTGTCTTGCCAGGACACCGTGGCAGGCTGGCCTGCAGGGAAGGTGGTAGAAGCGGTAGGAGAAGTGATCTGTGTCAATGTTAATTTTTTTTGTCGTCAATGTCTTTCCAAGTCCAATGATCCGAACGACGTACAAAGACGTCTGCGAGTGCCGAAGCAGCGAGTGTGAGCGAGATAATAGCAAGGTTGAACATCTTTGTAGAGAAAGTGTAATGGAAAACGAGTGTGGGTCACAAAGGCTGCAGCACAACGCGAGACTGTTAAAGAGGATGGAGAGAGAGAACAAAAATGGAGAGGAAGTGGAAGACGGAGTTCCAACTCACAGCCGACATTTAGTCAAACGAGAGAAGCGCCCGGGCCCAGGGGACCTGAGAACGCCATCAAAATATCACATCGCGACAGTGTGAATTGTGTGCTGTTTTTAATTTTGGGCCTGCATCCTGTAAAAAGCACAATGGGAACGAGACGAGACACTCGCATGGGCGTGTGTAAGACCACTTTGTTTCAGCGCTCGCCACTCATCTCTCCTCCTTCCGTGTTGTTTTGCGTCGCCAGGCACGGTCGAAGTTGAAGTTGAAGTAGCGCTGAAATAGATTTGCCACCTGAGGATGCAAGGAACACAGGGGGTTGCGAAGCAACATCTGATACAGGAACACGAGCCAAATCCGCAGAATCCCACCTTTAATTTCCCCGGAGACGCCGAAACGTAGATCCAACTCGGACGTGAAGGCGTACATTATACCAAACTCGGAGTCGTTGTCGGGTACGTGCCACCCAAATCTCTGATGGCGGGGAGTCTCGATGACTCTCGGATCACTGCCCCTCATCCGTGGTACGGCGTCGTCTACTGTACTCAACGTTACAGAGAACCCGACTCCCAGGTTACTTTTATTGATATCTCCTCCATCTACACTGATGTCGGGACTAGTGAATGCCGTGGTTCATGTGACGGACGCTGCTGTGCTTGATTCTCATCATCATGCGTTACGGAGAACCCGACTCCCAGCTTCTCCATCTACACATGTCGGAACTAGTGAATGCCGTGGTTCATGTGACGCTGCTCATCATCATCGGGTCTGAGTGCCATCATCATCAGGGGTCCTAAGACTTATCGGAGTTTGAATTACACTCAAGTGGACTTACCTTTTATGGAAGGTGTTTTCCACTACTCTATCTTACACTTTTGCACATGTGGCTCTCCGCGCAAATTACGTAATCAATCAATTAATTTTTCGCCCGACCTACTTATCCAGTACTTGTAGGACCTTTTTCATCAAAATTATTATATCACAACCCCTGCGGACACACTGTCTCGATTCGTTTGTTCTGTCTCTGAAAGACACATTGACATGAAGGGGCACCGCCACGACCGGGCCCCAGGACTTGCCCAAATAAGTTACAGAGTTAGTGCGCCATTGGGACAGGGAAGACTTATGTACCTCCCCAGTCGTCCGTGGTCTTCATGGCGGCTTGCCTTGCTAGTCAGTGAACGCGGTAAGTTTAACATTGACGAGGACGTGATCTGTGTGTCGTGAGTATTCTCTACGAGAAGTGTGAAGATGCCAAGGCAGCGAGCGCCTTGGTGATCCATACTCTCTTTGAGAAGGAATGCCAAGCTCACGGTCGAGCTTCCAACAGCCCCATCAACGTCGTGAAAACTAAGACGTCATCGTTGGTCATCTAAGTCATTGACAGGTGAAATAAATACTTTCTAGCGACGCTGGTCGAACAAGTCAACACCATGCAACAGTCCGGAACGCGACCGACCACGTATCCACACACTCATCCAGGCGCATCAAACACGGTGCGCATGACATGATCCGCCTTCCGCCCCGTGTGCTTGACCAGCCCGACATAATCGAGTTCGTGTAACGAGCGGATGAACCGCGCCTGCACCTCCATCCGCCACTTGTCGAGCTCTTCCTCGTCCTCTTCGGGATCTGCCTCTACTTGACGTTGCTTGCCTTTTCGTCGGCTGGGCGTCCGTGCGAGCGCTTCGCGTGCCAATGCGTTCGTCCGCTCGCGTCGTCTTTGAGTTTCTAAAACGAGGGAGAACGATTCGAACCAGTCAAAGACGTTGATCATCTTGCCGCTCTCCAGGTAGCGCTGGAACAGGATGCTTGTATCGGGCATGTCCCAGGGCGCTTCTTCGTCGTCGACATCGGCATCAAAGTTTGCAAGACCCGCACTATAGTCTTGCGGATGCAACAAACCAGAGAATATCGATGCACGAAGCGACGGGTTCATAAGCTACAACTGGATCAGAGGAGGCAAGGAGCAAATAGAGTCAATCATACCTCTGATGGGAAAGGCGTGGAACCGGTGTAAGATATATCCCACAACGGGAGATCTTCAAGGGTGACGAACCGACGTCTGGAGACAGGCACACGCGTTAAATTCGATTGCCACGAGAAGCGAAACGACGCACTCGAAGTATTCGACTAACCAATCTCCAATCATCTCCGCAACTTGCCGCGATTCGTCGTCGTGCCTAACTTGAACCGAGCGGGCTGTGTCGATCCGTGATATAATCTCCTTTTCCTCGCGTCGTACTTCCGCTGAAACGCCGACAAAGAAGTCATGCATTTCCGACAACAGCGCATCCGATTGATTTGCCTGTAGTCGTCTGGGGAAGAACATATGAGCGACTCGTGTATCAGCTGATACACATCACTTACTGGACGATTGAACACACATATCTATACGAGGTCCCAAGTCGACCTCTCAGGACCGCACACATTAGCTCAGGAAGAGTCTTTTCGCTCTTGTTGCCCAGGGAAGATGCAAAGTCTTGCACGACGAGGAAGAGTCGAAAGGCCACACGTAGCAGTTTCGATTGTCTCTGAAAGGTCAGTTGGGTGTCTCGAACAATCGCGAGCAACTCGTCTACATCCCCGACCCGCCAGCCGTCAGGGCCATCCGGTAAACCTTGAACTCGAGCAAGAACGGAGTCGAGAAACGAGGCCGCATGACGGTCAGCAAGGTCTCTAGACGTAAGACCTTCCTCGCCGAGGAAAATCGTAAGGGGCTCTTCGAAATGTTTCATATAGGCTAGCTAGGATCACGGGTGAGGACTAGAAGAGTGGGCAGTCGACAGGGATTGTCACCTGGAGTATGGAGACAAGGCCATCGAGTGATGGTGAATGCCTCCCGAAAAACTCGACGAGAAACTCGATCGTTGCTGGTCCGAGGACCAGACCGGGATTGAACTCGATGTCAAAAAATGTCTGGGTAAAAAGGTCAGACTGATTTCTGATTGAATTGTAAGATATACCTTTAACAAAATTTCATGCAAGACGTGCTGGCTCGTTGAGAACGAGCAACTCTGTATTTGCAAGCGAGCCAAGGTCGATCGGGGATACGTAGTGTGAATGTATGACGGTGTCGGGGGCGAGGTCAGTGAAAGGATGAAGACGAGCGGGAGTCGAGGAATTGCGAGGCTGCGAGACAACATCAGGAGCTTGTTGACTGGACAAGGCAGACATCAGATACCTAGAGATTTCAAAGAGGTCCTGAACGACGAGAGGATCAAACCGTTCGAAATCATGCAAGACGACGACTAGACGGGTCGTACTACTAGACAAATCTGATTTTCCCTGATTAGTGGTGACGGAAAAACTTCCAGCGACAGACATATTACCTCTTGATTCGCAGAGCGCGTCAAACCAAGTTTGAAGCAGGTTGATGTCGAGCGTGGACAAGGAACTTGCAGTCTTTCGCTTGACAGGCTCTAAGAAAATGTTAGAGCAGCGTTTGGTTCAGAATGGCTACGCGCACATGCCTAACTCCTCGGTTTTATTCATGAAACCGGTGGTGACTGTCTTAATTGCAGATGTGAGGTTCGGGCAATCTTGCGGAAAAAGGTGGGTGCCAATATGAGCACCAATGCTGTCATCAAAGAGGTCATCCTGCGCCTCTGCCTCAAGACGGCCGGAGACTTCGTCAAAGATGGACGAAGAAGTCCCAAAAACTAGTACTTTATTAGCTGAGACACTCGTATTGTCCTTCCGTGCCTACCTGTCACCGATATAACTGGCAATTCGATGTACGGCAAACCTGGGAGGGTGTCCGTGTAGGCCTTGTTGACCAACTCTGCCACTCTGTCTACGATCGGCGCGTGCAGAGCATGTATTAGTTCCTAGGGTCGCTTAGATGATACCATAGGTTGTTACTTGGGGCATACCTGAACCCGTTGTAAGCACTTTGACCAAGCTGTTTTGTATGCGGCAAGGCGTAGTTCGTAGCCATTTGGAAGGTCTCTTTCCGGGAATAAAGAATAGGATTCGACATCGTTCGTGTCTGGTGTACGATGCGTGAGTGAACGTCATACATGGGGTTGCCTAAACCTACCTGGCTCCTCGAATGGGATGTAAATGCTCGTCTGGTCATTCTAGTGAGCTGCTAGTTCTCATCGCCGACTGCAACGAACCTGATGCGCGTCGTCCAGAGCCATTTGAGGTTGTGGTCGAGGACAAGACGTGTGTAAATAGCTGTTTGTCAGCGCGTCGCGTCGCGTCTTTCTCACTCGTACTACCATGTCCTCCCCGCCCAGAGTCGATTTCCCCACCTCCGATATCGACGATGTCGACATGGACGCGCCGCCAAAGTCGAGCCCACAGCGGCTCTTCTTCCCGGGGAGCGAGCCCGCCACACCGCTGGCCAAACGCGTTGCCAGCTTCACCCCGCTCAAGACACCCAAAAACCGCAGGGGTGATATTCACTCCTCGTTCACGTCTACCACACCCCGCCGCGCCGCACGAAGAGCGTACCACGACGACTTGCTCAGCGATAACCCCCATTCAGATGGGACACACTTGTCTATTCCACCCTCGTCTGCGCCTAATCTCTCCGCGCCTGCAGCACCGACAGACGAACCCGACGAGATTCGTGCGATATGGGGTACCACCGTGAACCTCGCAGAGACGATGAAGCTTTTCCGCGAGTTTCTCCGTGGATTTAAACCAAAATACCGTGCGATGCACGATCGGGCGCAAAACCTGCCCACCATCGCATTCGAATCCCCGGAGGAGGCCGAGGTCGTCTCGTACGAGGCTCAGCTGCGGATCATGCGTCAGACAGGACAGTCAAACCTGAATCTGGACATGGTCAACTTGCTTGCTTATCCGCCTTGCAAAAAGCTGTTTGGACAGCTCCAAAAATACCCTCAGGAAGTGATACCCGCAATGGATCAGGTACTCAAGGACCTCATGTTGGAAGTTGCAGACGAAGACCAGCAGGCTGGCGCGGAAGGCATGCAGGGAGAGCAAGGGGATGAAGAGATCGCTGATATCATGGCCAAGGTATACAAAGCACGACCTTTTGGACTCGACTCTGTCAACATGCGCGAACTCAATCCAAGTGGTAAGTCGGTCTCTTGGTTTTGTTCGTGCAATGGCCTGGAATTTTTGTAGATACCGACAAACTCATCTGCATCAAGGGTCTTGTCATCCGTGCCACACCCGTCATCCCAGACATGAAGGTCGCGTTTTTCCGATGCCTTACGTGTTCTCATACTGTCCAAGTCGAAATTGATCGTGGCAAGATCGAAGAACCAGCTCGGTGTCCCCGCGACGTCTGTGCATCTGTCGGCACCATGTCGCTCATACACAATCGTTGCGAATTCGCGGACAGGCAGGTCATCCGGCTTCAAGAAACTCCAGATGCAGTACCTGACGGTCAGACGCCACACACTGTTTCGTTGAGCGTTTATGATGAGCTGGTCGATCTGGCGAAACCTGGTGACCGCCTCTCTGTGACTGGAATCTTTCGGAGTGTGCCTGTCAGAGTAAACCCTCGTCAGCGAACGATGAAGAGTCTCTTCAAGACATACCTCGACGTCGTACATATTCAGGTCGAAGATGCCCTCGGTGGTGCACGTACACGAAAGATCCGCATGGCCGAACTCGAGACTCGACTCATCGAGCTGAGCAGAAGACATGACTTGTATGAGCTTTTGGCACGATCCCTTGCTCCGTCCATTTGGGAGATGGAGGACGTCAAGAAGGGCATATTGCTTCAGCTGTTTGGAGGAACGAACAAGAACATTGCGAGAGGCGGCGGAGGTGGCGGGCCAAGATATCGTGGAGACATCAACGTGTTGCTCGTTGGTGATCCTGGTACCAGTAAATCTCAGATCTTGCAGGTGAACTTCTACCCTGCTGTCCGCACGTAGGACTGACATTTTTCCCAGTACGTGCACAAGATTGCTCCTCGAGGCGTGTATACGTCCGGAAAAGGTTCATCAGCTGTTGGTCTCACCGCCTACGTCACTCGAGATCCAGATTCGAAACAACTTGTTCTAGAAAGGCAAGTTCGTACTGATTTTTTCTCCTTCGTAGCTGATCGCATATCCAGTGGCGCCCTTGTTTTGAGTGATGGGGGTGTCTGTTGCATCGACGAGTTCGATAAAATGTCGGATGCCACTCGTAGTGTCCTTCATGAAGTCATGGTAAGTCCCGACAATCCCAGTGTGCGTAACCTCTACTGATATCATAATAGGAACAACAAACAGTTTCAATAGCGAAGGCCGGCATCATTACCACTCTGAATGCTCGAACATCTATTCTTGCCGCAGCCAACCCAGTCGAGTCGAAATACAATGTCGACTTGCCAATCACCCGAAACATCGACCTTCCCCCGACGCTAATATCGCGATTTGACCTTCTCTATCTCGTACTGGATCGTGTCGATGAGACGTTAGACCGGAAGCTAGCCCAACACCTTGTTGGGTTATACCTTGAAGACGTTCCGGATACTGGAGGACACGATATCTTGGTTGGTTTGATTTTAACCTTTCGATGTGACCGTGAATTGATAGTGTAACTCAGCCCCTTGAAGAACTCGCGGCGTACATTGAACACGCCCGGACACATATCCAACCGGTCATCAGTTCCGAAGCCAGTGATGAACTGGTTGCGTCGTATGTCTCCCTTCGTGCCATTGGAGCCAATGAACCGCGTGCTGCGGAGAAACGTATCACGGCAACGACGCGTCAGCTGGAAAGTATGATTCGCCTGTCTGAAGCCCACGCGCGCATGCGTTTCTCTGCGCATGTTGAACTGCAGGACGTCCAAGAAGCCTGTCGGTTGATGCGCGAGGCGATTCGGACGAGTGCGATGGATCCACGAACGGGCAAGATTGACATGGGCCTGCTGAACACGGGGACTGGAGTTGGTCAACGGAGGTTACGAGAGGATATGCGGAGGGAGCTGTTGGCCATGTTGGATGCCGTTGGCGGCGCGAAAAGTCGGGGTATTCGGTGGGGAGATGCGATGAAGCGGCTGGGCGAGCAGAGCAGTATTCGGGTGGATGCGGTCGAGTTTGGGGAGGTGATCAAGGCGCTGGAGAACGAGGGGATCATTGCGGTCGTTGGAGAGCGTGATAGACGGATGATTCGGAAGGTCGAAGGAGGTTGAAACAAACGAGTGTACGAATTTTACGTTGTATTGCTGTGTAACATTTCTTACTTACTTACGGTCAATTTTACGGCTAACTTTTTTTTTGAGTTTTCTCCGTGATGTTTGTAGCGACGCGGAGGGTCTTTTCTAGATCTCTACAACGAGCGTCAAGGCATGGTAGCTATATCGGGGTGGTCGCGATTAATCATAGACAAGATCGAATACGACGCCGATATCTCGCTACAACATCCACGCCAAAACACCATCACTTGGACTTTAGGTTCTCCACCGATACCACAATGGCATCACTGAAGCCCTCGCAGCCTCCACCGTCCTGGCAGCACACCGTCGAAGATATCGAGCGACTTACCACCGAGGCACTTGACACAGACAAAAAAGTCAGCGACGACCTCGTTCAACTGCCCGAGGACAAGCTTGATTTTGACAACGTGAGTCCGTTTGCTTTCCCCATCGTCCGTCGCTCATCATTCGACCAGGTATTTGTGGGTTGACCTCTGAGACTACGGCTTTCCTTGTTCTCATGACATATCCACACTAACAGCTCACACTCGCGAACTCCGAGGCTGCGTTCGACATCGCCGTCGAACCGCTCAGCTTTTACCAGAATGTATCGACGGACAAAGCCCTCCGGGATGCCTCTACCAAAGCCGAGGAGCGTGCGCGCAAATACGCTAATCAAGAATCGATGCGCGAGGATTTATACAAGGCCAAGGTGACCGCGGCGGCGAACCTGCGCAAGACGGGTGCCTGGGACACGTTGAGTGCCGAGCAACAGCGGCTCGTCGACAAGATGTTGCTCGATGGGAAGCGCGCTGGGTTGGGGATCGAGAGCAAGGAAGAGCGGGACCGGTTGAAACAGCTGAAGGACGAGCTGTCGGATGCCTGCTTGAAATTTACCGTGCGTCTGTTTTACATTGTACCGAGGAGGGCTGATCGTGGGTGATCGTATAGCAAAACTTCAACGAGGAGAGCGTGCGTTATCTGCCGATTCGTCTGTATCTATCAGTTTGACTAATGACGTTATAGGGTCGTATCTCGTTTACACGCGAACAACTCGACGGTGTTCCAGAGGATGTGGTATCAGGGTATACCCAACGCACCGAAGGCGACAAGACGTTGTACGACGTCGCGTTCAGGACGCCTGATATCTTTCCCGTCGTGAGTCTCGTCTACTGATCAACATCGTGTCCAATCTGACAGTACCGGCCTAGCTAAAATATGCGAACGACCCGGAAACGCGTCAAGCAGCTCAACAAGCGTACGATGATCGACTGGCCAACAATGTCGGATACCTGGATACTGCCCTCCGCCTACGCAGGCAGATCGCAGAGATCTTACAGTACGATTCCTGGGCGGACTTCATCACGGAGGTCAAGATGGTGAAAAGTGCAGCGAATGCGAAAAAGGTTCGTCATTCGAATCCTTATCTCCGTGTGTTGATCCGTCATTGGTGTATAGTTTTTGGACAACCTCAAGACACATCTCGACCCTCTTGGTGTTCAAGAACGCGCCACGCTTCTCGCACTGAAAAAGGAAGAGCATACCAAGCGTGGCCTACCCATCGACGACAACTTCTTCATTTGGGACTACCGGCACGTTCATTGAACACCTGTTCCGCTGTTTCTTGTCTGACCTGTTGTAGATACTACGACCGACTTTATGTGGAACGTAACTTGAATCTGGACGATTCACTTGTCAAAGAATACTTCCCGGTGTCCGTAGTCGTCCCTGCGATTCTCGACATATACCAGAACCTGCTCGGGGTCAAATTCGTGGAAATCACTGGTGATGCGCGGGATGTATGGCACCCTGGCGAGTCTTTTCCCAAGTGCTACAGTAACTCGAGCGAGTGGCTGATCGCAATACAGAGGTCCAACAGTTTGCGGTTTGGGAAAAGGGTGCAAAGGATGAATCAGGCTTCGTCGGTTACTGCTACCTCGATCTTTTCCCTCGTGGTAAGCATCATGACCGCCATCCTTGTTGAATATCACTCACATCTCTGCACCTTAGATGGAAAATACTCGCATGCTGCTGTGTGGGGCCTTTTCCCGGGTTATGAGCTATCCAATGGAAAACGGCACTACCCATTGACGGCCATGGTGGCGAACTTGGCAAAACCCACGCCGGAGCGACCTGCGCTGATGCGGCACGACGATGTCACGACGTTCTTCCACGAGATGGGACACGTTTTCCATGGATTGTTGAGCCGGACGAGATATTCTCGTTTCCACGGGACAGCCGTTGCGCGCGACTTTGTGGAGGCACCATCGCAGATGCTCGAAAACTGGTACGTCGATCTTGCTGGTCAGTGCTATGGCTGATCGTATGATCCTATATCAGGTGCTGGGAACGCGAGGTATTGAAGAAGATGTCGAGCCATTACAAGACTCAAGCGCCCTTGTCTGACGACCTGATTACCAAGATCATCCAGAGGTCAGCCTAACCTTCTGTTTGTGTGTGTACGGTCACGATGATTGAACTTTATGCACGTTTCCTCAAAAGTCGCTACGTCAACGTTGGCCTGTTTTACCTTCGTCAACTCTTCTTCGCCAACTTTGATCTCGCGGTCCACAACAACAGCCTGGACGTGAACACGGACTACACCAAGCTCTGGAACGAGCTCAGGGAGAAGATCTCGCTTGTCCAGGGGGGCGAGTACAAGCATGGACAGGGTACGTTTGGGCATATTGTTGGTGGATACGATGCAGGATACTATGGGTACGTCGTTTCTTTTTCCCGACGTGCGTCCTTTCATCTGACGTTGCGCGTGCTAGGTACACCTACTCGCTCGTGTTCGCTGCGGACATGTACGCGACGGTGTTCAAAAAGGCGCCGCTGGATCCCGCGCTGGGAAAGCTGTACCGGGACAAGATCTTGCTTCTGGGTGGGAGCCGGGACGACATGGATTCGCTCAAGGTGTGTCACCGAGCGTGGTTGCTCATCGCTAATTTCATGATTGTCGGTCGCCCTGACGCTGGGATCGTAGGACTTTCTGGGACGAGAGCCGAATCCTAGAGCGTTCATCGACGAGATCGAGCAAGATGCTGCGCGAGCGGCGAATTTGTGAAAGTACAAATGACAAGGCGGATGTGTCATGTAGGATAGCACGCAGTAAATGTGAACTCGGTGACTCGGTCGTGGGTGCTATCTGGCGTGATGCATTACGATCAGCACATTTTGAAAATATTATTGGGACAGCTCGATGTGAATTTCTTTATGTGATCTGCAGCTGCAACCCAGAAGTCCACGGTGGTAATGAAGGGAACAAGGTATGGATTCAGGTCAGGGTTGCTCATGATCATGGATATTGGGTCTGATGACTCTCATCCCGCCTCTAATTTGGCAATCATGTCCTAAACTGCATGAATGCCCACAGACACGCCTAGCTACCATCCCATGCGCAAAGAGGCACTCACATCCGCCACCGCCACCCCACCATGACTACACCCAGCACCGCGTCCCAAACGCAGAGAAAGGTGCGGCGCGCACGCCAATTCCTCCACTGTAACCCAAGGCAAGCGCCGAAGAAACCACGCATGGCACAGAATGGTCGACGTCTCCGACACAGTTGGAGACGAACAGCTTGTCCGTGCCACCAACGTTCACATCATGTACCCGACCTGTACCCACCACCACCACCACCAAGTCGTTGTCGCCGTATGACGCCAACCACCCCCACCTCCGCCGCACGGTGACGTGTCGTTGACAGAGAGGGTGAAGACGTCACCACCACCACCACCAGTCGACGACAGTGATAGCGATGCGACCACGACGACGGCGTCCCCACCACAGAGACAACGACGACACAGCCGCGGCGGTGTCCCACCACCTCATCGACAGCGAGACGGCACGACTACGACGTAGCCGCATCTACGTCCTTACCACTACGACCACCACACGGCCCCATTAGTATTAGTATCTGCGACTCATTCAGGTACCGTGACGCTGCAAAAGCGGCACGTAAAACTTGCCTGGAAGACCTCCGATTGTTGAGTTTTCGCTCTCCATATTTTGGAACACATCTTGTTGTAGATACAAAACACTTGTTTTATATCCATGATGTTTCGGATGGCATGACGTCCGAGTTCTCAGACTGCATGGTGTCATTTTGAAATTTAGCTGGTTTCTGGGCCGTGAATGCAACATTTTTGAATGCGGTAGAACGCTAGCGGACCCGACAACTGTGGCTGTGTGTCTTGTCTACTGCAATATCTTTAAGCTGTTGCTTTTCGTTCATGATCAAGTCAACGATGTTACTATGTTAGGGAACAACAGTATATGTAAAGCGAAAACTCAGAAATCGGAAAAACTAGAAGGTGCCACCGGACAACGGATCAAGCTACGAGTCCTCCAGAAGGAAGGCGAGTTTTACAAGATGCCTTCAGTAAAAGTCGCATGGAGACGTGTTGAATCTTCGTGAGAAGAGCCATGGCATGTTGATTGAATGCGCTCCGCTGATCGATGATCGACATCTGTAAAAAGGGAAGTGCTATGTAGTGTATGTAGCAGCTATAGCAGCTGTAGTCTTCCCTCCCTTATGTAGTACAATGTAGTAAGAAGTGGGATGTGTAACTCCACGCCATTGCACTCCATAGTACTATGTAGCACTTTCTTGAACACCATAATAGTCCGTACCTTCATCCACCCCTGTTCGTACCCCATACCACATTGCCAGGAATCAACGTGGTAGCACTATGTTCCACCAGTGAGCTCCGTCGCATTGCGTGGCCGCCGTCGTCACCGTGCCGTGTCGCGCGTCATCGACGGCCTAGATGGGAACGTCGTTGTGCCGCGTCACGTCGTCAATGCTCGGGTGGTGGTGGAGACACCGTTGCAACTGCGTTGTCGCCAGGCCGTGTCGCGTTGTTGACGATGCCTTTGGGTGGTGCGTTGTCCTCGTCGCTGTCGCCGCTGGGCCGTGCCATTTCATCGTCGTCGACCTGCTCGCGGTGAGGACACCATTGCGGCTGCATCATTGCCGTCGCCATATTGTGTGTCGACGATGACAACCTCGTCATGGTGGTATGGACGCTGTGGCGGCTGCATCGTCGTTGCCGTGTCGTGCCTTCGACGACCTCGTCGTAGTGGTGGGGCACCGCTGCATCGTTGTTGTTGTTGTGGTGGTGGTGGTGATGACACCGTTGGTGCTGTGCCATGTCGCGTCAATGACGACGACATTTTCGTAGTAGTGACGCTGCCACGGCTGCGTTGTCGTCACTGTCGTAGCCGTGCCGAGTTCTGTCTCGACGACCTCGTTGTAGTGGTGGGGACGCCGCCGCCGCCGCGATGTCAGCAATCGGGCTCGAAAGGATACGCTGGAAGTGACGGACGAGCAGTTATGTTCGAAAGGGCCTGGTGGTGGATGAGCAAACACAACCGGACGTGGCCAGTCGAGCAGTTTAACTCGAAAACACTGCCAGCGGCGTAAACAAGCGCTTACGCACAGATAGATACAACCAGGGCAACACGCGACAGAGAACCAGTGGCGGTCGAAAGAAGAAGAAAAAACGCGGCAGAGTGCGAGATGAGCAGTCCTGTTCGTATAAACACGGTGGGAGACGACGGGAGCGATCGGGCTCGAAAAAGAAATGGCCACAGGGGCATGAGCGGGTAATGGCATCCTAGAAAACATGGCGAGCGATCGGGCGGGAAATAGGCGATGGAAAGGTAGCATGGGCAACCGTCGAGCATTCCGGTGCACAAAATGGTGAGCAACCGTCGAGCGTTCAAATGACCAGTCTCGATAACGGGCAATGGCGATGAAAAACAAGCGCTGGGCCTCGAGGGAACGTGGCAGCTCGAAAATGGCAGCGGCGATGTGGAACAATCGCTGGAACTCGAAGAGAGGGGACTAGGGTGAACCAGTGACGTAATCACCAATGATCAACAAGATCAGGTGACTTCCTACTAAGTTTGGCACGTCGCTTCGGGCAGCGCTAGTGACCATTCGACATCGTCCAAATGTCTACCCACACCTCCCAACGCGAGGGCAGCCGCCCGACGCTCACCCCCGCCATGATGTCCATTCGCATGCGCCCACTATCGCTCAGCACTCATTGACATCACCCACCATCCCTCCCAACTGTGTCTTTTCGAATGCGAGCGCTCGCTGCCTCCATTTGCAAACCACCTACCACCAAATTTGCCCCCACTGTGGCTTTTTGAGTGCGTTTGCTCACTGTTCGCTCCCAAAGGTACGCCGGGCATCGTCCATCACTGCTACCGTCTCAACTCGAGCGCCACAGCTTGCCGTTTGCCTACTCCCATTGCCCCCATCGTCCTAGCTCAAGTGCCACCATTCATGTTCATTCGCACGCCAACTGAGGATGTTGGCCATCGCCTCGACTGCTTTTCGAGCACGATCGCTCGTTTTCCGTGTCCCTGGCCTTGGCCTGACTATTTCAGAGGTGGAGGTGCGGGTGGGCGGGATGTAAGTGTGTTCTTTGGAGATAGTATGAGAACTTGGTAATAAGTCAGATGGCTATGTAGAACGCTGTAGTCAATCAGAATGGAGGTCTGACGACAGCGAGCGAATATTGGCTATGTAATTCAGCTAAATACTACGGTGTACGACATCGGCTATGTAATTAGGTCACGTACTACAGCCAATTTCCGTTCTTGCAGATGAATTGATCATTCGTACGTGTCGCTCGACTGCTGCTTTGCAGCATATGACAATTGTTCATTCAATTTGTATATCTGTCGATACTTGGATGTAGTCGTGCAACTAGTTCCAAGTATTCATTCGCTTCAGACTCGTCAACATCTCCCTGCGTCATCGACTGGTGGTGGTGGTGGTGACATCCTCATTGTACTACATATCGTCACAGGGTAGAGAGCTTGGTATACACGTGATCAAAGTAAATAATGGGAGAGGGGTTAAATGTCCTAATACGGAAATGAGAGGGGTGAGAACGAAAAGGGAGACGCGCGATGTGGACGCGTTTGTTGATCGACCCTCTCATGGCAGACTCGGCCGCGCCGCCTCGTCGCTCTCAGCGTGACAGAAAACAAGTAAAACCGTTCGCTTCATGTGCGTGTTATCTTGTTCTTCTTGTCCTCTTGCCTCAACCATACAACAGCCAGCCAATCCCCGTCCAAGCCGACAACCGCTATCGAGGACGCTCTCACCGACCTCGACGACCACGACGACGCGGATGCAGAGTCAGAGGACGACCAGCAGAACTTTGCACCATCCAAGCCAAAGAAACGCGCCGCACCATCTCGCAAACCCAAGGATCCCCCTCCCGCCAAGAAACCCCGTGCCGCCAAATCCACCACCGCACCTTCAAAGCCACCAAAACCAAAGCAAAGGCGCACCAAGGCCAAGCCCGCAAACGGCCATGTCGACCCCACTCAGCTCACTTCAGAGTCCAAGATTGCGTCAGATAACGACCTCTTTAGTATGTCTGTCCACATCTTTACTACTCCTCACGTCGACGTGTAATAGATACGTTGCAAAACCATTCCGCTGCACTCCAATCTACCGCGGAGGACTTCCTACACTCACTCTCACAGAATGCCGGCAATGCTCAGGCAGAACTAATCAATTGTATCTTGCGCGCATGCGGGTGTAATGATTCCGTCGACGCAGACCAAGTCGTCGACTATGATGGCGTCGTCGATTCCCTCGACAACTTTACAGAGGGTCTCAAACACGTACGCATCTCATCCGGCTCACACGGCCCCACTCACCTCTGTTCAGGAAAACTCCCCCCTATATCCCCTCACATCCAAATTACCCGCATTCAAACGCTTTCGCGCGTCACTCTCAGAACTCGTAGAACGCATAGTTCTTGCAGCAGCCGAACTCGGCTCTCTCTACTCGACCGATCTCATAACAACCTTGCAAACTTGGGTCATCGCCATGTCCTCATCTCAAATACGTTCATTCCGCCATACTGCAACCGTCGTCGCACTCGAACTCGAGACCGCCCTTTGCCAAGTAGCTGCAGCGGTCGAGAAGGAAGCCGAAATTCTCGGTCGACAACGGGAAGGCGAGCGGAAACGCAAAGCCATTCACAAATCCACCGCTGTCCGTGAAAAAGACCTGGTCGGCAAGGCCGCCGAAGTTCGAAAGCGGAGGACGATCCTTGCCGAATACATCAAAGAAATAGTCGATGGGTATGTATCGCCCTTGAATCTTGTTTCGTTTACCCTCACGCGCCATACTTTCCAGTGTCTTCGTTCATAGATATCGGGACTTGGATCCAAACATTCGCGCTGAATGTGTCAAAGCCATGGGGTCATGGTTCAACCACTACCCAGCCCATTTTCTCGACGGTTCCTATCTACGGTACGTCGGATGGGTCCTTTCGGATTCTAGCACACCCGTCCGTCTCGAAGCTGTACGAGCCCTCGCTGTCGTTTATGCCCAATCCGAATACGTCGGCTCCCTCACTCATTTTACCCAACGCTTCAAACCACGCTTACTCGAGATGGCTGACAGCGACACAGAACTCAGCGTGCGTACCGCTGTCATAGGGGTCCTCAGCGCAATCGATTCCCATTCGCTTCTCGAAGACGAGGAACAAGAACGTGTTTGTCTCCTCATCTTTGACACTGAGGTTCGTGTAAGGAAAGCCGTGTCTCCCTTCGTAGCAGGCGTTTGGCAAGAACTGGCTGACGAGCGTGTCTCTGCCATCGTCGGACGTAACAAGGGGGAAAAGGTCAAATCAAGGACCGGGGTCAAAGCCTTGGCGATTCTCCTTGTCAAGTGGGGCAAGGCTCTCGACCGTGCATTGGAAACTGCCGAGGAAGACAGCGAGGCGGACGATGGGGATGGTGCGCCAAATCGACGCGTACATCTACCGTTTTCGAGTGGGGTTGACCCCAAAGGAAGGATACCGCTTGCTGTCGAGGCACTGTGGGACGATGTGGATGCTGTCAACGATTGGGCGTGCATCTTGGACATCTTGTTACTTGACCACTCGGCGGGTAGAGACGAGGACATGGATGGTCCTGATTCACTTGCCGAATCTGCGCGAAACATGGTGGATCCCGCATGGCGGTTGTCAGAGGTGGAAGAAACGGTGTTGCTTGAGGTACTCGTAGCATCACTGCGTCGCGCCAAATTGGCGGCCACGGCCGCAAAAAAGGTTTGTTTCTTTCGATGGTTCGCGCTGATGAGGCTGAGATTACTTTATGGCAGGGCGATGAAGAGACCGTGATGTCAGATCTGACGCGTGCATTAATCAAGGGACTACCTAGATTGTTCATCAAGTACCAGACAGACGAAAATCGCATTTCCGAGGTGCTGCTCATCCCGCCACTGATGAACCTCGATCTCTACCTCGAGATGCGAATGATGAACGTGGGTCGTCGTCCAATTTTGATCAGTATCATTGAGTAGATTAACGATGTTATTTAGGCGTACGCGGGTCTCTGGGATGACGTATCGAAGCAATTTCTCTCTCATTCATCGCACTCCGTACTGACCAAGGCCGTTGCTGCGATACGACACTTTATGGCAGTCACATCGTTGACGAACACGAACAGCACAAAGATCGTCGAGCTCGAGGACGAACTGGCGACACAGCTGCGTGATGCTGTCTCTGGCCGCGAAGAAATCGAAGTGGCGACGTTTTCGGAAGATGAGGTCATCTCATTAGGTGCGGTGTGTGCTCGGATATGCGCGTTGGCGGGTTCGAGGGATATATGTACTTGGATGGAGGAAGACGAAGGCGGGAAGCAGAGTAGTGCGTGGGACATTATCTCTGCTCTTGTCGAGCGTGGTCGTCTGGGATACAAGGAAGAGGAACGGGTGCGTGCAATTATCTTGGCGCCCGTTACATGAACTCATTCCGGATTATTATCAGATGGTCGAGCAAGGCTTGCATTTACTCGGCTTACACATCATCTGGAAGGCGCGTGCCTTACCCGACGTCAAGGACACATCGCCAGATAGCGAAAAATTCCGACAAGGGTTGCGCGAGCAACGTGATTCGTTACTCGAAAAGCTCGTCAACTATGTCATCGGACAACAGTCCAATACGGGCGATGTCGTGAAATGCGCGGTGAGTTCCACCTTTCTTCTGCGGTAGTACTTGCCTCATGTTTGATCCATAGGCTTTCCAAAATCTCATGAATCTTCATATTCTGTTCTATCCGAGCCAGGCGACATCGCCACGCGGTGACGCGTTGCCGACAGAGCCGCTCGCTCTTCAACTGGAGCAAGACGTCCAACAGCGCTGTGCAGACTTCGTCCAATCCTACATCGAACAATATGCGGAGCTTTTGGATAACGGTAGTCACACTCAAGATGAAGAACTGGAGAGTGAGCACGACGAGAGCTCGGAAGAGGAGGAACCGGCCCCGACTGCCAAAGATGGCAAGGGTAAGGGCAAAAGTAATATAAAAACAAAGGCAAAGTCTTCTTCCGAGCCGGGTGCGTGTCTGTTCAGTCTGAATCTGATACCGACGTTGAAAGCCTGTCATAGCCCAACCCCCGACGAGAACACTGCTGGAGCAAGAATACCAATTCATGGCGACTGTATCAACATTTTTGCGTGCGATCCGTGCTGGGGCAATGCATGTCAAGCACAGCGATGTTTTGCTTGCCTCTTATGGGCGTCTCGGCCCATCTTTTGATCTCTGTACAAAGGTGATTCTAGAGGTGTTGCGCGAAGAAGGCATGTACAACGACAATGGTGACGTGGTCGTCGAAATCATTAAAAAGGCACTCTTGGAGGTAGGTATCTGGACGGCTCCTCTTCTCTCCCAAACTGACGCACTCTCTGCAGTCATTCTCGCACGTGATGGATGGGCTCGTGAAAGACGAGGAGCCGACGGTTGGTCTCGCCAAGCAACTTGCGACGAGTTTTTTGGTACGCGGTGCGCAGCTCTCCGTCGTGCGCCGGCTCGACAGTCGGTACATCGTCAAGACGCACAAGGACCTCCTCCAAGAAACGATCAAGAACGTGTCCGCGTACGAAAAGAGCAAGAACAAGAAACGCCTTGGCGTGTCGATATCGTTTTTCAGAGCGTTGGCTCCGCTGCTCAAGGGTGTCGAGAGCCGGGATGCGTTGGCCATGTGCGTATCTCTCATCGCGTCGGAAGCGATGACGTGTGCTGACGGAGTCACAGAAAAGCGTACCTGGACCAGTTAGTGAGCGATGCCAAGATCGAGGTGAAGCCGACGGCCAAGACGTGGGAGCCGCTACGGGCGTACGAGAAGAAGTTGGTAACGCTCATGCACAAGGGTATGTCTGGATGATATCGTCATTGGGTCGTCATTGCTCATGGGGTTGGTCATGTCAGGTACGGGCAAGGGTCGGAAAGCCAAGGGCGGTGCAGTTGGAACGAGCGATGAAGAGAGTGGGCCCGAGCCAGAGGGGAGGGCAGAGGGAGGCGAGGGAAGGGAAGAAGAGGGACCTGCGAAGCAGATGAGGACGAGACCGAGACCACGACCACGACCCAAGCCAGTCGTACGCCGCCCGCCGACCCCACCAGCACACGAGGACCATCGGCAGAGCGATGTCGAGATGGAGGGCAACGAGGAGGAACGGGAGCAAGAGACGCCCAAGAGTCGGCCACGTGTACGGATAGACGACGCTGATAGCGGTGGGGCAGAGTCACCGACAAAGACGCCTCGTCCCGCGCAGTCGGGGTCGCTGGGGACGGGAGACCACCCGGGCATTCCCAAATCGTCTTTGAAGCGACGACGAGATGAGGACATGGACGAAGATGCCGAGGTGCCAGAGACAGATGCGGGTGCCGATGACGACGACCCGGTGCACAGCGCGCCCCCGCACTCGGGCCCCGACGAGGTACCTCCGTCCGAGGACACTTCGGCACCCCAAACGAGCCCAACGAGCGAGTTCATCATTCGACGGAAACGTGCACGTCATTAGAAGTAATATGCGAAAAAATTTAATGCTTATTTTCTTTTATTCTTAGCGCAGCGACGGGGGCATCTTCATTGTTGCTTTTTTCTATATTTTTATAAGTCTGTTGTTGCGACCGTCCCCGTTCTAGTACTTGCTTCTCTCACGCACGCGTTGAATTCAATCATGGATGGTGTAATACATGGTGATAACATTACAGGGTGTGGTTTGTTCCGACCCGACACGGTTCCAGACTCTGGGGGATTGAACGAGTGACGATAAGTATGTATTGCAAAGATTGCGGCGAAGATGTATCGTAAAACCAGCTGTGTCCCGCTTGCCCGCGAGAAGACCCGAGAAAGAAAAAAAGATAAATAAAACCGATTAAAGCGTCCCGCGGACTACATGATTAAAACAAAGACCGACTATGCGAATGGTGAATGGAGATGTGGGCGTGATACATCGTGATGGGCATGGTTTCCCCTGACAACTGGAAGCATATCCATGTCAACAACGTTGGACGATGGCGAGCGGTCGGACGCGATAGAAGCGCTAGAAAAGCACAATCACCATGGATCAGCCAAGTTGAACATGACACAGTGGAGCGAAAACACGCACGTCGTCAAGAACGACGCTCTTGGTCGCCCGACGGCATTCTTGGCGAGATCGCACGCGCCGATCACGTACCGTGCGTCCGTCGCGGTCGAGCGTGTCGGACACGGGTCGTGTGCCAGCCAAGGGCGAGCACGATGGCGTTGCCAATGATGATGAGGGCAGTGCGGGCCAAGACAGGGTGCGACGCCGTGAGGACGCGACGCTCGGTGGAGCACTCAACCCGAGCATGTTGTATACTTCGCGCTGCGCCTGTGCGAGGGCCAGAGAGGTCGATGGTGTTGGTGTGCTAGCGTCGTACAGCGATCCATACGATATGCCTGCCGAGGTGCAGGGAAAGAAGGGGTTGTTAGTCAATGAGGTTTACCACGTGGCTAGGAACAGACACGGCGTACCTGTCGTGGGTAATGCGGACTTTCCTGACATGGTTGCGTTCACAGGTAAGTGCGGGACGGGCGGGATGCAGTCGTCCAGCACGAGAGACGCTGGTCTGCCGTTGCTACTGCCCGTTCGGCGTCTACTCCGAGACCGCAGACCAGCCTGTGACTGCCGAACGCTCGACTTGTGCACGGCCAAGATCCGCGTCGAGCGTCTGCTGCTCGTCGTCACGGACTGCGTGTCTGCCGGGTCCTTGATCAGATCGCCATCGCATGGGCATGTGTTCTCTGTGACACGGTCATTAAGTGTATCATAGTCCTGGGCGATATCCACGGCGTGTTTCCACGCTTCGTCACGTTCCGTTGCGAGCGTGTCGACCCGTTCCTGGAGACGTTCCTTTTCTGCCATCTGTCGGATAAACACGCCATTGATCTTGCGCACCGCCAACGCGAGCGCACTCGTGGTATGGACATCGTGCAAACGCCTGATTTGACCCATGTGGAGAATAATGTCGTGCATCTTGTCCGTGAGAAGGTCGAGCGCCGACAGAACCTCTGCAAGCTCCTCCAACGTGCGCGCCGCCGTCGTGGCATCGCTCATCCCTACACCTTCGATGTGACCGGCCAGCGCACCCATGAGCATCCATCGTTTTCGACCGAGTGCCTTGTGCTGCGACTTGATGTCCATGAGCTGCAACTCCAGACGGTGCATCTCGTCCGCAATCTCGCCGTCCAAGATCTCGGGTCTGATGAAACGGAGGGAGGAACCCTCGGAGGACTGCTGGATCGCCTGCGACACGGTTTCCTGGAGCTGCGCCGAGGTAAACGTCCACTGCGCTGCCTCGAGGGTGAGTCCACGCCATTTTGGTGGCGGCGTCTGAAACTTGGGTGGAGGTTTTAAGGCGGCAGCGTGTAATTTGCGCCAGGAGAACCCCGGGCTGACGGTCGGATCATTGCTTGCCAGAGAAGATGCGGAGTCATTTTGGCCACGGATACCAGGAAAGATCGAGCCAAGGCTTTGTCCTGGACCGCCAGGTTTTCGCGGCCCGATGGGGAGAGGTGGACGTGACCTCATTCGAGTTCGAGCAGAGCCAGATGCCAGGGAGGAATCGGAAGTCTGTCTACTGCAGACAGGGTTAGTAGAAGGTTTTCGTGATAAGGAGGGCGTAGAAGTGGGACGAGGATGGTATGACGTCCTCTCTGAGACCACGGTGTGGTAAGGTGGAGGGGGGATGAAAGATGGAGATGGAGAGTTTAAATCATCATTTGATACAAGGGAGGAAGAAACAGGAACCATTAGGGAGCGTGAAAGCGGCTCATTTGATGAAGCTGACAACGACGTGGAAGGTAGGACTGACCCCCTGCGAGAAGAGGATTGAAATGACAATGGGGATTTCGACGGAGGTGATTGACTCGTGGATGGCGACGAAGTTTCCGACAAACCAGGCGAAACAGAAGGGGAAGCATCAGTCGACTCGGGGAGGGGGATAAAGGTGGGCGATTTGACAGGCGGGGAGACGGAGACATGCTCCGTAATGGGGTCCAATGAAGGGTCAACATTCCCTACGACAACAGATCGGGCCCGGGTTGAGGGTGAGTGCTGTGCGGGTGCCAGAAGCGCTTCTTCTTCCTGCTTGCAGGAACTCGACGACGAGATGTGGGCGAGTGGATGAAGACGAACGTCAGACGAGGGTCCCGCCACGGCCTGTGGTGAATTCGCCGTATCCGTCTTCGATGGCTGAATTACATCATCGGGATCGCTCACATCATCGATAACTGGCATGGGGAGCGATAGGTTAGACTCGGCTCTTTTCAATGACGGCGGCTTTTGATTAGACAAGAAAGATGACTGGCTAGCATTACCGTCATGGTTGTTTCCCATCTGTCGCCTCGCGGCCCTGGAATGCGCCCTTCCTAACCCACGCCTGACGGATTTTACACTTATGCGTCTGCGGGTCACTTGGCTATCTGACTTCGCAGAGAGCGTGAACCCTGACGACGACCAAGGTGGCGAGAAAACCACCGGAGTCTCTGGAAATGTTTGGTACCCTGCTGATGCACTCGACAATGACTCGCTCCTCTCAGGGCTAATGAGATCGTAATGATGGAGCTCGCCGAAATCATGCTCCGTCGTTGTTGCCGATGGAAGGCCATAAATTTGGTGAGAGGCAGAGGTACTGTCGGTCAGGGAACCATCCTTGGCTGGACAAAAGCGTTCTCAGAATCGAATCCAAGTCCGGAGCGAAAGAAGTATCATACCATTATTCTGAACCTGGATTGATCTTCCAGCTCTCCGTCTCCATTGTCCACGATATGTGTCACCACGCCTATGCGAAATATACGACGTGCCCGAGTCTGATTCCGGAGTGGCAACCAACACCAAAGATTCGGGCGGCAAGAAGTCAAATTCGTCCAAACAGTATTCATCGGAGCCCAATGCAACTGAATCTTCCTGCGACGACTGTCGTGAAGTTACGGGCAAAGGCACCTCTACCGCAGTTTTCGGCACCTCGAATACGTCGTCCTTTTGGACCCGTGACCGTGCCGGGACGTGACCAGCCTTCTGTTGAGATTTTGTGGCGGGGACAGTGGGAGGACAACCCTTGGTCTCCATGGGTACTGGCAATGCGCGAATCCTCCGTCCATGATGCTGTGGGAGTACAGGACTGCCCGCAGTCTCGGGCGTCGTAATGTAAGAATCCGTCATAGGATATTCGGATTCGGTGCTCGTGCCAGACTGGATAGCGGCGAAACGGTTCGGATCCGTTGACGAACTGGCCAATATCGGAGGTACTGGGGGCACTGGAGGAATTGGGGATGAACTCCTTGAGTCGGGAAGGAAAAAAGAACCACGGGGGAGCGTCGCAGAGTCTTGACGTACAACGCCGCTGCGATGTCGCGAACTGCGGTTTTCGTTTGAGAGCACGAATGACGAGGCGATCAGGGCGCGCGCAAGTGTAGTCCCAGATATCGAAGAGAGATTCTCCGATATCGAGGGTGAAGGAAGATTCACAGAGGGGCCATTGGGATTCGGCTGCGACGCCTTGGCAAGAGGTGATTCAGATGGCACTGCCGATATCTGCCCTATCTGGACATTCGGTATCGTATGTTCTGGAATCATGATGGGTGCGGGGATCGATTTCTTACGAAAAGGAACACCCTTTGAAATTTATAATTTCAAAATTTTGTCTTGGACTCGCAAGGTACGACACTTACAGAAGACGAAGTCTCTGAGTGGCTAAGCGACGGCACAGGTGACGGGTTTGTGCGAGCTCCTGGCGTCGAGGTATTCTGGGCCACCGTAGCGATTTGTGTGTGTCGAGGAGATGGATGTGGAGAGCCATTCCTACTTCGGAACAGGTCTTGGGGAAACCATTCTTCGTTGGGATTCGAGAGGTGAAGCTCCGGCAAAGGCGAGCTCTGGGCGACGAGGGATTCCTCGTTGATGTGAAACACCAAAGACGATGCAACTTGGGACTGCTCGGAGGCAGACGATGTATTCCACTGAGAACGGGATTCGTTTACCTTGCTAGCCTTGCGTTTTCCATTCCGCCCAATGATCTTGTAGAGCATCGTCCTGCTCTCCAACTACCTGGCGTGAGAGAGCAGTGGGAGTGAACCGAAGTTGCGAAATATTTAAGTAAACAGATGAACGCAAAAACGTACCAGAGAAACAGGACAAAGTATATTTATGGTGGAGAGAGAGAGGCTCAGTATATATTAACTTTCATAGCAACACGAGCGGCTCGCCATCACGGGAAGCCGAGCGACTCCACCATCAAGTTTTCCGTCGGGCTTAGCCTCGCGGACACAGCCGCATGTGAATAAACCCAAGTGTGGCGTGAAATGATCTAGCTTGCGGGCTGAGCTCCAAGTCGTTTGAGAATTGAGATGGCAGTACCACGGTGGTAACGCGCCGGCTCATCGGGCCTTGGCATGCCTCAGTCGGATCGGGCAGGGTCGGATCGGGCAGGGTCTAACATAGCCGCCTTCCTAATCCGGTTCGTGGTACTTTGTTGGAACTCATCTCATTTGGGTCAGTACCAAGTTTGGTTGTCTGGCGAAATTTAGAGCCCACAAAGCTGCCCACTCGGCTACAGCCTCGCTCTGATCGTGTTCTGTTTATCCAAGGGTTTGTGGATCTGATCGATCCGGCGATCCGGCTTTTGCACATCAATGTTTCCCCCGAAACACCCACGCGATCCATGCCAGCATCTGAGGTGCCGGAGGTTTCATATGGTTTCCCCGCATGCACATCCGGTCAATCAAAACGATTTCCGAAACACACGCATGATGGCTCCAAGGAGGGAAACGGTCACATGGAGAGGATGACGACAGGTATGTATGAGTGCACGACAACCACTGAGCGCCGTGCTAGGAAGACCAGAAGCCTCACAAACTCAACAGCTTCAGCAAGCTATTCTGAAGTGTCCTCGGAACTGCGTGAATCGGCTTTTCGGCAGGATCATGCAGATTAGACCAAGGGGATTACCTTCCAACAATCCACATCAATGCCATTGGGCTCCCATCCCTTATCAGGTGATGAAGCGCTGGCATCCATTGATGCGGACCAAAAACGTGGTATATAGAAGGGGTAGCCTTCCTTGCTAACAGAATCTTGCCCGTTGACGATGCATGCGGTGAATAATAACAGATGGGGAAATCATTTTGGGGTTAATGCTGCCATGAAGGTTGCCCTAAATGTCTGTAAAGTTCCACGTCCCATAATACGTTGTGCCTACCAGATCATGATTAGTATCCTAGATACTTACCATGCCACAGGCACTGGTAACTTATTCAATTGAGCGCTGGCGCCCGCCCCAACATTGCGAGTTCAATGCAGTGGCAGTGCGCACGGCAAGTATGTATCTTTGCGCTGGGGATCAGAACCAACTAGTGACATATAAAACCGATTCAATTTCAAGCTTGCTAATGGACCCTGAGGTTTGAAATGTTCCATACAGGTTGCAATGGACGTCCATGGACCTCAGCCCGCCCCCCTTTGACTCTCCATCTCGAAGTCGAAGGATAAAATGACTCCTCCATTCATGATCAACGTCGTCAGCTCATTCACCACTCAATCGATCGAAGTACTAGCAACGATGCTTTACCTTGTAGCAGTGGCCAGCTCCGTGTCAAGATAATTGTCGCATCTGGAAAACACGTAAGTTGACGGTGCAAACTACTGACTTTAACATCACTTCTTGGACCCCATTGGAACAATTTATGTCGTAGGAACTTGGAATCCTAGGTTTCCCGCACCAGGCCCTGCAGCATCACTCAAGCTCCACTTCCGGGTCCGTCCCATTCAAACTACCAGTAAAAAAAGAAGGATAAACGTAACTTTAAGTTCCCATGGTGTAACCGTGCAATCATCCAGTACGTTTTTCGAAAGGCATACAACGTCTTACCGAGCCTCTTATCCTACCGAACATCGTGTCTCTGTCGCTGCCCCATTAAGACCCACTGCACGGACATTATTTGGTGCGTATATCCAGCAGCCTATCACAATCTGCCAAGTCCTAGGCACGTTATTAATCTGACCCATTCGCGATCTACTGAAGAGTAGTGTCACAGACACGGGGTGAACGGATTGCGCCCATGATGCCCGTGTCTTACATATTTCCTTGTGGCTGTTAGCACAGGGGCCAACGTTGCAGTCATGAGGCGCCGCTACGGATCATCCATTCCCATCACCTCTAAATAGTATCCACCATGGCGATGCGCTGGCTGTTGACTTGTCAAAGAGTCACGCGCCTGCGCTCGGGCTGTGCGACCCACGATTATATATATGAGATGTTGATATGTACACATGATTGTTCTGATGCTCGTTTGACCGCCGCTGGCATACGCTCTGGTTAAACTCGAAAGCACATGGCAGCGACTCGGATCCGCAAACTTGAACGCGAAATATGAATATAAATACCAAAGGAACGACCATGCTACTGGTACGGTGATCAGCCCGCAGGCCGTGACCCGTCCATCCACAGGGTCAGGCACATGCACTGATCTGCGACGCGACATGAAGGGACACTGGCAGTACAGGGTGTATTTCCGGTCAGGAACCTTTCATACAAAGCTGGCAGATACATCAAAATTCCTCACAGCACACGTTGTCGGTTTGAAGTTTCACTTTGAACCAGCCCGCACAGCGGGGATGAGTCATGACAGCAAGGACTATGGTTCAAGCCAACGATTCAATGAAATGATGGTGGTGCCACTAAGCCGACCAATTTGGAGGATCGCCATGACTAATTATCTACGAAGGAAGAGGCCGACTGGAACGCTCAATCTTGTATACGATTCACGTAATGACGAGCTTCGTGGTCCATGCACAGCCTCGAATCGAACTACAATGTTCAAGAATCACACGCGTGGACTCGGACGACACGACAAAGCCGTTATCGGCTATCTCGGCTATCGGTGCGACGTACCGAAAACGTGACACATCGTCTCGTGGACTCTGCCAATCAATTGATCTTGGTGCGGTATATATACTAACACCAAGGACCACTATACATATAGATGCCATCCCAGGATGTCTATAATAACTCGACCTTCACGATATGTTCATGGAGGTCACGACTCAGCTGAGGGTTTTAGTCAGGATTCAGGAACCATATAGGAACCATTGCGTCATCCGTCTCGTGCCCACCATCATACAAATATGAGCCACCATCAGAAACACGGTGTCTGTAGCATACCAGGGACAACCGATTGTGGGTAATGCCGTTCAGATGACGCCAAGTCTTACCGCTGTGAGTCTATGCCTGGACTTTTTTCATCTGAACGGCGCTTCTTCGGTATGCGCGGCGTCAAAACCAAGCGTCAAGACACAAACTAAGAGCAACGAAAGGAATAATTATATATATGGTTGCCAGTGATTAAGAGGGATCGCAGTATGCACCTGGAGAAGAGGATACGATGGTAACGCAGGGTGGTCTGGGCCTCGACGTAAAAATACACCGAGTGAAAGAAACGGATGCTTTATGGGAATACGCTACGAACTGAATGCGAATGCGTCGTGGTGTGGAAGATAGACAAACTGTGGACGAGGCATATTCTCGTCTGTTCTGAGAAACGAATGAGGGTAGGACGGACGTTCAAGTTCCAGTGAAACGCTCCGCCTAGGGGATATATTGACTAGTAAGGAGATGATGCGATGCAAAATGCCGAAAGTCCATGCGAGGCCGACATGGCTTGGTCATGTCGGCCAACAACAATTGGAGCGCAATTCAAACCAAATGAACTATGGGGGGTATCAACAAATGTACAATGTATAGTTTTTTTTTTTTTTTGCTTACTAAAGATATGATAGATTGCTCAAGCGTGGCGAAACGGCTGCAGCTTTTCCATGACTTCGTCCATGCTCTGCTTGGGATCAAAGGTTGGATTGAGTGCGCCGTCCGCAAGTGAGGACTGAGTCACAGGATTAGTCCCTAATGCCATGTTTGAAACAGCCGAAATACGACGGAGGGCCTTGGATGCCCGTCTTTCCTCTTTTAGTCTCTGCCGCTCTGCGCGCGAGATCCTGTCTATCGGCTCGGGTATGATGGAGAGGGGTGGCTGTGTCGACACCGAAGGTGTTTCCGAAAGCGAGGTAGAAAGTGATGCTACTGAGCTCGACGCATCCGAACGTAATTCCGGGGTCACCGGGGCTGTCGGGATACCTTTCCGACCAGGCATTGATTGATATCCATGATATAGAAGAGATGGATCTGACGGTAACGGAGCCGGTGCTGTGGCAGCCCCATCAACCGTATCGCCATCTTGAGTGCTCAATGACGAGCGTGCCAGGTTGGCGGCAGCGTCAATGTCACTCACAGCGCCATTGTGGATGACGAGCCACCGAAGTCCCTCGATTTCCCGCATCTTCTTCCGAATGTTGCGCTCGAGCTTTGTAAGGTTTTTCGTCATCGCCGTACGATCATCTTCATAACGTTTGGTGACGGTGACAATGTATTCCTGGAGTTGGACATTCTTTCGTCGCTGTTGGGAAAGGGCTTCGCGTAGCTCGTCGATGGTTGCATCGTGAGCGACATCCGAGTTTGCCCGATTGACTCGCGGAGGAGATGAATGGTTTGACTTGAAAGGTATCTGGCTAGGAACAGCAAGGTTGGAGGTGATGGATAGCGTATTGGCCCTGGGACGCGGAAACACCACGCGGTTCGGTGACGTCGTGCAAGGCGCCGATTGAGGGGTCAGACCAGCGAAATTAGGGGTGACGGGTGGGGATGGTAATGGCGCGGAGGGCGGCGGGCCACTCGACGTCTTTGTCAGACTAGACGCCAAGGGCTTTTTAATGCTCGACTTGGGGATGACAGGGGAGAGTTTGAAGCTACGCGCGGAATAAGCCGATTCGTTCGCTCTCGATGCGTCGGTGTCACTTCCGGAAACGCTGGTAGTGCGGCGATGACTCCTTTGTCGCTCGTCCTGTGAAGAAAATTCGCTACGATGCGTTCTACCACTGTCTACCCTAGTTAGCGACGGGCGGTTGGAAGGACTTTTCGATCCCTGTGACGAAAGAGACGCCAACTCGCTTGACCGGCGAGGGAGACCCTTGTCAACCAATAACGACGGAGGAGGAAGGATCGTCGACGGAGGTATAGGAAAACGGAGAGGTGGACCGGATGGCGTAATCGGTGTCGTTGGTGTGAGTTCACCGCTCTTCTTCGGAGAGTCCCCGAGGTATACGTGTACCGGTGTTGTAGGAGTCTTCGGTGTGGGTGGAGGTTTCCGGAGATGATCAGGAAGAGTGAATAGGTCAGAAAAGTCTTCTTCATCCCCAATTGTGATAGGCGAACGAGATCCTCGCAAGGGCCGTGGGGTGGTTGAGCGACTTCGCATGCTCGAACGCTGAGATTCGATTGATGCCGTTCTCACCTCGGAGACATATGGTGAGAGTGTGACCGATGGTACAGGGGGGATAGGCACAGACGCAGCTGGCTTCTGAATCGCAGAACCATGTGCCTTGCTACTTCTGGATTGAATTCGTAAAGGAGTGAAATGGGCCGCGAGTTTGGACCCGAATGATGGAGCTTGTGCGTCCGTTGGGAGTTTGGAGGGCAAAGGCGGCTCTGTAGCTGTAGGAAGACTCTGCGTCGAGGGAGTAATCATGAGTACCGCGTGTCTGGAGAATAGAGTGTCAGTTCATGTGGTTTTAATGGGCGAAAACTCAGTCGTTCCCACTTTTGGGAGCAACTCTAGAAGGACATCGACTATTGTTGTGGCCGAGCTTCTATAATTAAGGGTCCCGCCGCGTACGATGCCTCCATTACAGGGGGGACAAGGAAATCACTCACCCGTTCCCAAAAGAGCGACGAACAGTGTTCACCGTAGTGACTGGGTAAGCCGAATTTCCAACAGACTTTCTCGACAACGGCGAAGCAGAGACTGTACTCTGTTCCGCAGGCTTTTTGCGACCCAGGAAAGGGAGCATGGACCGCCGACTCGGAGCCTTTGCCCCTCCAGTTTTTTCCCCCGACGATGGGGAGGAGGACGGACTAGTCCCACTGCCAGCACCTGTGCGGGAAGAGTGACGAGAAGTGTTTGCAGAACGAAAAAGTTCAGAAAAATCTGGCGCTTTGGGCCGAGCGCGCTGCGCAGGGGATGCGTCCGAGCTACCCATCTTTTGTCGACTCTGGCTTGAGTAGGCTGAGGGACGACGCGTCAAGTCAACGACGCAGAACGTCCCGAGATGGTGCTGGAGAGAAGGTGTGCCAGAAAATGCGACAGCCAAACGATCGCGTACACAGTGTACTGTTCGCGTAAGACTAGCGTGCGTTTTTTTTTTACATATATCATGTCGTCAAAACCTTGTTGGGACCTACAGGATGGCCACCACTCACCGGCAGGTCGGAGCAAGTTAGAGAAAGAGCGGAAAGCCGCAAAGCAGCAAAGTTGGTGGACGCAGATGCCAGCGAGACTGCAAGATGCCGTGAACTGGTAGCACAGCGGCTGGATGGTTCATATGTACTACTAATAAGTATCGGTACACAGCTTCGTGGTTCATATTTACCGATAAGCGGGGGTGTCCCTCAGTCGGAGCGTCCCTGTAAGTCATTATCGCTTAAACGGCGATTCATCAAGCTCCGTCAACCTTGTCTCCGACAATGTAATTGATATGATGGGCGGAACAAATGCGACTAAGACGATACAAGATACAACGGTATAACAATAACGGGTACAGAAAATAGTAATACTTTTGCGTAGGCCACAAGAGCGCGCAGCATCCATGTGGCCCTCATCAAAGGTTTGGTCGTGATGGAGGAATGGAAAATGTACGGCTAATATCATCTGTATATTTTTAGACAGCCGTTGGGTGCGCCCATTTCAGGTTTGTCCAATCATAGGCCGTATTGGTATTTTCAACGCCGATGACCTCGATCGGTCGACCGTTCCTTGCGAACTGCGGTACAAGCTCGGGGCGGACGGGCCTCTGTAGCGCTAAGAGTGATATCAGATCTACCTGTCAAGCCCAGCGGGAACATCCGTACCTCTAGCGGCGGCGTTGTCAAATTCGCTTGTTCTAATCAGGAAGTTGTCTATTAATCCTCATAATTACACTCCCAAAAGACGCACCCATCGTAACGCAGAAAATAGTCGTGTTTTTCCAGATCGGCCAACGAATATCGGGTTGAAGGCTGGATGTCCAAAAGCTGGGGGAAAATGAAAATTCAGGTCGGATGGTAACCAAAGCAACAGCAAGACCTACCCCATCCAATAAATCCACAACGAGAAAATCAAACGTTTCGAAACTTGGATACACCTGTTGGCACGAATTCAGGGCCCAAGCAACATACGCAAGCACATCTCCGTTGGTGTCGAAAAGTACCTGTAGGATACGACCAGTCTCATGAGGCGGGGAGAGAGGCTCTAAAACGTCCAAATACTGTACCTCGTGATCCCGTGATTCCAGCTCGAAAAGGATACATCCGAGTGCCCACCAGTCAACCGCCATGCCATACGGCTTTCTGAGATCGGTTGGCAAGTCCTCGTTCCGCAGTACTTCCGGAGCCATATAGGGTGGGGTGCCTAGGAAATCAATTGGACCTTTCCTTTTTCGACATTGCCCGGTGGGGATTAAATAAGCGAGGCCAAAATCGATGATTCGGATGTTCTCGCGGACGTCGATGAGGATGTTTTCCGTTTTCATGTCCCGGTGGATAATCCCCATCTCGTGCAAAGATTGGATCCCAAGAGCCTTGATGTAGGTTAGAATTGGAATCGGTTGTGAATTATGAGCGACAAACGATTTGTGCCATCCATCGACGCGCTTGTAATCTGCACCTCTCCGGCGCGATAGCGAAATATGACGCGAGATCGGTGGTCATGAGCTCCTAAAGTTGAAAATAAGCTTACTGGACGCGCCGGAGGACCAAGACTCACCATAGCGAAGAAAACATCAAGACCGCGTAGGAAGGATTTGTTCAATTCTATGATGAACAATCTGCCTTTCTGTCCCTCTTTTGATTTCACCATGTATCTGAACACTTTGAGTTCCGCTCTAGCGGATCTTAATATGTTCAAGTCTTGCGAGGATCGAAACACCTTGAGACACAATACCCGACCAGTGCTCTGATCCCTTGCTGCCCACGCGGATCCGAACCCTCCAGTTTGCATACGATGCAGAAGATCAAAGGGCCCGTAAACAGGGAATATGGAGGAGGAAGACGCGTCCGGGCGAGCGATGCCGTCGTTCAGTGTACGGTTCTCGATATCGGAATCTGGTGTTGGATGGGTCAAGAGGGAAAGTCGCTGGATATCGGTCGCGAGCGACTTGATTTCCTTGATGTGGCATACTGCGACTAGAGGATGATCGTGGGCCGGTAAGTCACTCGCGCCATGGACGACCGTGGCATGCTTGGTAAACGGAGAGGGCGGAGAAAACTGATGTGGCGAATGTGATGACTTGAAAGTGAAGGGAGTAACGGTGTGAAGCAAGGTGAGCATTCTTAGGAAGAAGGCTTGTCTCGAACGAAGGAAACGCACCAGGGAATGGTTGGAAAACTTGCATCAAATAGATCCGATGCACGCCGTGCCGAGTGCTGAGCTTTGACAATGGTCGAGGTCCACTTTGATGTACCGATGCGGCAGACAAAGGCCATTGGACATTGATAAGTTATAACCGTGACAACAGAGGAAAAGTATCAAAGCACTCTCACTCGCGGACTGGTTCAAAGTGAAGGACCTGCCAACTACGAGTCACAGCGACTCGGCCACGATAGTGCCAGGACCTATAATTCCACCCTGCAGGTCGTTGAGCGGTTCATTTGATATGAACAAGTCCACGTACAGCAAGTTTGACATCTATCGTTGCAGGAGTGTAGTGTACTTGAACGTTCGCGATGAATGAGACAAGGATAAGACACCCAGTTAGCCTAACCGAGCTCCGCCACTACCCGCCATGTCCACTTCCCCTCTAGCGACCCCACACACACCGAGCCTTCGCCGTTCCACCGAAAGCTATGGCGAGAGGGCGCTGCGAAAATTTAAAGAGGAACCTCTCGTCCCCATCGGTACCTCCCTGCCCTTTCTCTCCCAAAATCATTCCTAAAGTGCTACTCATAGGCACACTCGCGACAGTCGGCGCATTCACCATGGCCGTGATCAAGCTCAGACGGAGGGACTCGCGCTCGCTAAATTACTGGATGCGCATGCGGGTGGCTGCACAAGCGTTCACGATTGCCGCCGTCTGTGCATACTGCTGGGGTCCGGGAAAAGAGACGGCGGTTCAGACAACCGAGGAGCTCCAAGTAAAACGAGACCAACAGTTTGACAAGGAACGAAGAGAATTCCATGACCGTCTCAAGGTTGCCGAGGCTGAGTGGAAGGAAACGCAGAATCTCGCAGGGGACGCTAAAAAGTGACCTCGCTCAGCGGGTCTGTCTCTTTCAATTAGAGCCTAGACGTATTCTCTACCCTAAATTTGAACTACCTCCCTCTTGCTGGTATGGTCAATATGCTTTTGGGACGGACGGAGGTACTCACGTCTCTCTCGTCCCTCGGACATCATCATTCTGCTCTTCTACTGCGAGCCGCCAACCGCCATACACCTGATTGACAATAGCGCTCCGGCGAAGGACCTCGAGCTCTCTGACAGCCTCGTTGTATGCTAGCGTAAGCTTGATTGAGTCTTTCTCGGCCTGTGGAACGCTGAGCATCATCACACTTCTCTGACGATCGACCCGCACCTGCATACTACGAAAGTTCTCCTTGGTCCTACGTAGGAAATAGTTGCGGAAGTTGTAAGAGCTGAATGACTTGGCTGTACGAAGCGTGGAGCTATAGAGACTGAGGATTGCTTTGGGCGATGGCGAGGTAGTCATGGCTTTTCGGATTGTGTGGGAGGTGCCGGGTTGGAGGATTTGGCAAAGTGCCACTTACATCACAAAAAATCCGAAATGTAGATAATCCAGTGCAGGCCGGTTAAGGTTCGAACGAAGTAAAATATTTTATACTTCCAACCACATGAGTGAGTATACCTCGGTGTGTATAACCTCCTTGGTAACTTAGTACTCTTATTACTCTTCAGTCACCCCGATTTCCTCCGCGCCAATTGATCCCTCTTCCGATTTAATGCTCTCCGGGTCCATCCCATCCCCACCGTGACCACCCAACCCGTACGGATCAACGTCCGTCCGCCTGACTTGTAGAACTCCGCTCGCATCAAATCCATCAAAGAAAACCCGTTGAACCCTCTGTCCGAACGACCCTTGCTTGTTCACCACCCACATCAACTCCTGTTTGGATTCGCCTTGCTCGTTCACGTAGCTGGCAAGCAAGCCCAGGATCCAAATGTTGCCTTGTTTCATCCCAATCCTCCACGTCCGAAACGACAGAACAGGGCGATGGCGGAAAGAAGGAAGAGAGAGGTTCCCGGATCAAAGACAGACCCGCGAATATCGAACATGGCCCATCTACATAAATGGAGGGGGAAACATTGAAGACGTATGGTAGGTAACCTCGTCGGATCAGATCTCGGTGGTGAGATGGGATATGGTGGCGTTGAACGTGTCTGAGAGGGATTGAATCCATGGGTGGTCGGAGACGTGTTCAGCCTGTCCAACAAGGTTTCCTGGAGCATTGGCCCGTGGAAGCAGCCATGCAGATGCCCGACAATCCACATCGAGGGCCGTTCCACCTCTTCTTGGACCATTCGTGTCGAACAAGACGGCGCATAGCGAGTTTGGGCAGTATCTGAAGTGTCATATCCGAGGCCGAGCGACGCATAACTCCCCGCCGGCTCAATTATCCTAGGTGAGGCCGTGTCGAGATAGTTGCCTTCGTCTTCGTGGTGATCAATTATCGCCATCACGTGCGGATCCGGGAGGTTGTGATGGGCAGCATAAAGAACGTTGCTGTCCACCAAAGCGAAATCTGTACTCTTCAGATATGAGTCAGGACAGTACGATTCTTGAAAATTGCTCTCGATGCCGGCTAATTTTAGTGCACAAGTGTTCTCCTTCACTGCACAGCGGGAAATCAACGATCGCCTTTGTGTCGGTGGCGGGCCATGCAAAGCCAATGGCGCTTGCAAGACTATCTAGATCTGGGCAACGAATGATATCACTACCTGTGAAGTAATTGACACGACTAGCGAAGGCACATACCTCCGGCGTCAGAGCACCTAACCGCCGTCCAACCCCTACCGTCATCTTTTTCCAAGCGTGTCTTCTGTTCCAACAGCCAAGCTGAGAGATTAGACACAGTCGATATTGCTCTTTGGACTCCCCAGCCAGAGGGTAATGAGACAATGATACGTGGCCGACGAAAAACTGAAAAGGGAGGAATGGGCGCTAGAAAATGAGGATGGCCTCGCTGGTTCTTGTCGCCATGGCCCTGTGAGGTGCTTTGAAGTCGGCGGTCCAGTTACGACTCAGCTCCAGCTTCACGTTCCAAGGAGGACATATGACCGATCATAATTGAACAATCTGGACAATGAACCTCTTTAGTGGCCAATACGAAACACTGTACAAGGAAGACTCTTACACTTCACAAAGGCTGTCAAATGAGCGTTTGCAAGACTGGCTTAGCATGACGATGCCGGAGGCTGGGAATCGGTTAAAAATTTGATGCAAACATTTGTCACACAAAAGTTTGAATCGATCTATCTGAGGTACTTACCCTGGCCACCAGGAGCCTGGCAGCAATGCCAGAAGCCAGGTCAACTTAGTTGGTATGACCAAGCATCAGTGTACTACTAGAAGAGCCCTTGCATTCCGCTCAACCCTCCAACACCCGCTTCAAAATTGGAGCAACCTGCTTGCGAGTGACCGCCGAGTTTTTCTGCCGGTAAACCCGTGCAACCAGACCCACGCCAAACGGTGATGCCTCTGATGCCCCAGCGTCGTCGTCGACCGATTCCTCTTCGTCGATGCTACCCCGCTCCGCCTCACCGCCTTCCCACCCCGAATGGCTCCTGAACCCATACCGTTTAAAACGCTTCCTCTTGACTTGCAGTATCTCGGCTCCTTCAAAACCCTCGAAAAGAGCATGTGGAAGCCTGGGTCCACACGCGGTCTCGTCCACCACCCACATCAACTCCCGTCTGGATTTGCCTTTCTTACTCTTATAGGTGGTGAGCACGCCGAGGATCGAGAGACCCCGTTCTTTGATCCATCCCTGAGTGGCAACAACTACGGACGTCGGCGATGGGGAGAAGAAGGAAGAAAGTGGAAGGGGAACGGTGGACAAGCCAGCCTTTATCAAACATGGGTTGTCGCCACGTATGGACGAGGAGGGATCAAGGGTGTATTCCTTATAATCACGTCGGAGTAAATCTCGTGTGCAGAGATGGGATAGTGCAGTTTTTTTGGCGCTGAGCGTTTCCGAGAGGGATTGAAGCCATGTGGAGTTAGCATGGGGAGGAGTTTCCGCTGCTTTTTGGAGGAGAGCGCCCGAGGACGCAACATTGACGCGAGCAAGAAGCCAGGTGGATGCTTCATAATCCACGTCAACAGCCTTGCCACCTGTTCGTAGACCAGCCGTGTCGATGACGATCGCGCTCAACAAAAGTGTAGCAAGTTCCTGGGGTATCTCGAGAGTAGGGTATGACATGAAAACTCTCGCGACGAGCGATGCACAACTCCCCGCCGGCTCAATTATCCTAGGTAAAGCCGTGTCGAGATACTTTCCTTCGTCTTCGTGGTGGTCAACGATCGCCGTTACGCGAGCACCCGGGACAGCATAAGTGGGATGAAGACTGTTGTGATCCACCAATACAAAATTCGTACACGAAATCGGTTTGGGTAGGTCTTCCGGACAGAGCAGTTCTTGGAGTTGGTCCTTGATGCCTACCAATTGCAACGCGTAGATGTTCTCTGCCCTGAGAACAAAGTCCTCGCGAAGGGTGGTGATAAGAGGAATCGTCTTTGAATCGGGGGTTGGTTTATGAGACAGAAGCCAAGAAAAGCCGATCGAGCTCGCAAGACTGTCGAGATCTGGAAAAAAGGTACAGATGGCCGGCCAAGAGGGGCTAGGGGATGGCATACCTCCAGCCTCATTGCCCATCACTACTGTCCAACCATCGCCATCATCCCCGAGGAAGCGTGTCTTCTGTTCCCGTAGATAAGCTGAGAGACTAGTCGTGGTCATCGTTCTTCGCACTGCCCAACCAGAGAGTGACGAGGGGCGGAAATATCTAGGCCGTTTTATCGCGCCCCAAAGAGGTGTCCCGCACTGTAACTGAGAGACTGTAAGGTGTAACCTTTCACTGGAGGGTAGTACAAAATGACGAGCTGTGTAACCGCAGTAGACGTTCTTGCAGTTTCTTGGTATCACGGTTTGGTGAGAAGCTTTGAGTTGGCTACCTCCACTAGGAACTGATTTCGCTCTGTACAACTTAGAGGAAATGGGTGGAATCAGTCCACATTGACCAGTCCAGGTTTGCAACGGGGTGCGTTCATGAACCTGGAACTTGAGGGAGCGTTGGAAGGTGAGCAAATTCAGGTGGCTTGTTTTGGAACAGTACATAAACAAGCCAGAACCAACTTGTTCGCAGACATTGATGTTCTATCTATCCTACACATTCCAGGAATGCTCAGGCAGTCACTGCCTTGTATGTCTTCGCCTTCTCCACGAACTCGGTGTCTCCAAAGATTTCCTTCACCTTTGGGTGGGAAGCAACCCTCTCATAGTGAGCAAAGACGTTTAGGTACTGCGCTCTCTCCGCAGCGCCTAAAGTGATCGTTGCGGCTTGCTGGATCACCGCCGCAACCGAAATATCAGCGAGTGTCAGCGTGTCGGATATCAAATAACCCGAGGTGCTGGCAGCAAGATGATTATCGAGGAACTGGAGCGCACGGGCCTGCCTTCCGAGGTTGATGTCGTGCAACTACATTGACACGGTCGTCGCGCGTCTCAGCGTGCCTGCTAACCCGCGAGCTACAACGATGACACGCACCTCCTTGCTATACGGACCGAGGTATCCGGCGACGAGAGCATTGATCTCGTAGCTGAACATGGCGATCTCGGTCTCGGCAAAGTGGACCCATTGGTCAACAGCAGCAGCTTCGCCGGCGTTCTTTCCAAGTAATCCAGATTCGGGCGCGAGCGACGACACTGGTTCACGTCGTTAGTGAATGAAGCAGGGAGTAACAATCACAGTGAGCATCACTTGCCATAGCGCGCGATAGGGGCACCTTCGAACAACTTGAGCCCATTGTTGTCTTCAAAGGCAGGCAGCTTCCCGAGAGGGAACTTGATGAGATATTCAGGCGATCTGTTGGTCACGTTGTACTCGAAGGGTGGCATCTCGAGCTCGAGGCCTGCTACAGACGCTGCGGCGAGGATCTATACGAGGTAAGCGATCTATATCTTCCAGCCCTATTATGCAGGTGGCTTCAACGTACGACTTTGGATTGACGCTGGACTTGCATTCCCCAGAGAGTGCCGATGGGTGCCATGTTGTTTGTGGTTAGGTTTCAAGTATGAAGTCTTCTAAATCTTCTGGGTTGTGTTCTGATGACTTTGGTATTGAAGGAAAGACCTGCTTTATACCCGCGTCGTGGAATCATACCACTGACAAATTTATCCCGCAAATTTCAGCGGCGCAGTGAAGTGGGATGGGGGTGCTTTGCATTGACGGTACCACAGCCGCTGCGGATGCACGGTAACATGTTCCCGGTGAACACGGATCTAACTATAAACCCATATCGCCAACACGAGGACATGACAGGCCGTAGCGGAGACATTGTTGGAGCATACCACTCCAAGTTGTCGAACGGCCCGATCCAAGTTTGTGCATTGTGCAATCATTCTCATTCCTAGCAATTAAAAGTTACGGAGCAGGGAGGACTCCGTGTCACGTGAGTGAGTGATGCAATACGGACCAGCATACGTATTGTTGGTCAGACATGAATGCCGGCGAAAACATGGCCCCGGGCCTCCGAGCTCATCCTGAGAATTACTAGCGAACTGATTGATTCCACACTGATTTTGATTTGCCGGTGTTTGATGTTTGCTGCGGCGCGGTTTGCTTGCCTGTTGAGATACGGTTGTCAATAACTGCGAGGAAGGCGGTCCAAATGATCAAGTAACTGAGTGTTTCTGTATATGCGTGTCCTCCAAGAGAAAGACCTCCGTTCCCATTCCAAAGGATGAGTTTCACCCTTTCGAGGAAATTCAAAAGACTTTACAGACGTGGCATGCAGTATCCAAGGAGACTAAGAGCCATCTTCGATCTGCTCGCGATCAAATACACCGAAATCAAGTTGGCTTTCGTGTTCCGTCTCCGGATGGCCTCCGCAATGGGCAATATGTTTTACCCTTGAAGCAGCCGGGGGTTGTCGAATGCTCAAAGTGGACAATAGACGGCAATGACACAAAAAGTTCGGGGAGAAGACTACGAGATTCGTACTGGTTTCTTTCTGCTCGTGCGGTACGGACGGAGGCTTGCACTTCGATCCATATGGCGAGCGGGAGGAGCAAACTGGGATTCCGTTCGGTTTTTTCCGTTCAACATCAAACCCATGCGATGTGACCGTGAGCTGACAGTCGTCGAAAGGAAATCGGACAGTGTACTTGTACTTCAGCTTTCTTAGAAAACCGCTCATGTCGTCACTTTGGAACGCGAGATGCTTGCAACGAATAAGTAACACGAACGACTTTACTAATTTAGAGTATAATGCGGTCAAACCTACTCGGAGCAAACCATCCGCTTGGTGGTGTTTAGTTTGCAGCGGAACAATGCAGTGTGTGCTATCAAGTTCAAGTTCAAGAAATAAGCACTGCCACGGCGACTCCAGTGATCGGTTAATCGGACTTCCTTTGTAGGCATTTCACCGCCTTTCCTTGCACTGCCTCTAGTAACTTTGAACTCTAGATCTAATGCCACTGAAATGCGCACTAGCTCTCGGGTCCAGGGGTTCAAAGTGTATCAAGTTGGCTGGCTCGTAAGTAGGTGGAACAAAAATTCGCACAACTCAATTGGATGGTCACTTTGCACCGCAGAACACAAATGTCGTACGAGAGGCACTGCAATAGGACCATGGTGGTAAAACGTTTACTACTCGTAGATCAATCATTACGGCGCTTTGCGTTCAGTCCGGCTATAAATCTCGTTCAAGAATAACCATGAGTTTGAAAAGCAACACCCTTCCGTTCAGCCCACCATGGTCAGTGCCAGTGCCCCATCAACATCACCCAGCCACAAAGAACGGGTCGACCAACCAGCGCCTGGTGATTTTGTGTATAATCAGAGTCTCGACCATGTCAAACGCCAGTTTGGAAAGCAACATATCCAAATGTAATAGGTAATCTACTTTGCGTGAGTAACTACGCCGATCATTTTTTGAACAGGATTGCGGTACGTTGTTGTTGCGAAGCGCGAGGATCTAGGCTGAGTAGCCGACGTTCATCATCATAAGCTTGCTGGGACTATTGGTACGGGTCTCTTTCTCGGCCTTGGACAAATCCTTGGGCTCGCAGGGCCTTTGGGTTCGCTTCTGGTGTACATTCATGTCTCAAGTGTTGCCTATGCGTGCGCCTTGCCTTGTTCGTTTTGACCTCCTTCGCATAACTCGATCCAGTACAATCTTAGCTGTCGGGGAAATGACAGCTTATGCACCTATATCGGGATCGTTATTACTTTATGGTGAGTCGAACCTTGGAGGTCAGTGCAGTGTGTTGAGCCAGGGCATACAGTCGCAAGATGGTTAGACCCTGCCGTTGGTTTTGCCGTGAGTGTAATATGTATGTATTCGACACGTTTATTGACATCACTCATTTCCAGCTTGGATGGGTTTGTGTAATATCACTCGTTTGGTGTCCTGCTCACATTTGCACGAAAAAACAGAACTACTTCTTTGTGAGTCTAGCGACGATTTTATAGCTTCTCTGCTGAAAGTTATGTCAACCAGTTTGTTGGAACTGCCATACCACTTGAGATCACGGCGTTTGCCGCAATGGTCAGATTTTGGGATACCAACGTAAGTTTTCCCATCTACAAACGAGAAAATCCAATGTCCGTGTTCATCTGATGAACAATATAGTCGGACCACACTGCAATCTACATCGCAGTGATTATCGTGGCGCTCCTTCTGATCAACTTATTTGGTGTTCGGTCAGTTTTGAGTGCCGTTGCCAATGTCACGCTATCTTTACTTTTCGCGCTAGATGGTTCGGAAATTGTAAGTTAGATGCAGATATGTCGTTCATCCCTGCTCACTATCTATAGCGGAAATATTTTTCGCGTCACTGAAGAGTAAGTGCTGCATAAATTCCAGAATGCTGCTGATTCTGACAAATTAACAGTCATCCTTGTGGTTGGCCTTGTAAGTTTCCATTCTACCTCTGATCTTTTACTCACTTTGGTGAAGATAATCGGAGGGTTTGTCATCAGCCTTGGTGGAGGACCTGATCACCATGTGTGAGTCTTCATGTTCATTGTTTGAACAACATTCATCTCACACCCTCAGGATTGGATTCGAGGCAAGTCAGTCGCACATTTCCTCGTAGACTTTCTAACAACTTGACAGTATTGGCGGAATCCGGGACCCTTTTCTTCTCGTGAGTTGGTTCGGTCATTTGTAATATAATGCTAACGAGATCGTATGCAGTACTAGGCCCAGGTCCAAAGGGTCGGTTCCTCGGGATACTTTTTGCCGTCACTCCCGCTGCGTTCTCGCTCAGCGGAATCGAATTGATATCGATGTGAGTTGCTCAGCTACCTTTTTTTCGATTCGATCTCACATTCCCCACACAGTACTGCAGCCGAAGCACAACAGCCAAGGACAAACATCATCAAGGCAATGAGAACGGTGATATTCAGACTGGTGCTCTTTTATGTGAGGACTGTCTCCGCTCATTGAATCACGACCTAATTTCTATTGCATCAAGATTGTTTCCGTGATAGTGGTTGGAATGGTCGTTCCATCCAATGACCGGGCCTTATTCGCGTAACTGGTTGCTTGCCAGGCCTGACCCCTGTCTAATGATCTCTTCTAGGCCTGGGGCTTCTGCCGGTCAATCTCCCTTTCTGATTGCATTTCAAAGGGCAGGGGTCAAAGGTTTGAAAATCCTCCTGACATCGGCTTTCATCTATCATTAAGGCACGGCTTTCTATGCAGTTCTTCCTTCCATCGTCAATGCCATTTTGATCACATCCGCTTTCTCTGCGGCAAACACCTTTGTATTCTCTGCATCTCGTGTTCTATATGGGCTTGCGGTGCAGAAAAGGGCTCCAAAGTTATTCACGACTTGCACTCAAAATGGTCTTCCGTGGGTTGCAGTTTTGGTTTCGGTATGTGTCTGGTTGTTGCTGTGCACTGGATGTGTTAATCATTAAACCAGTGGCTCTTTTCGTTTTTGGCATTCATGAATGTGGCTGCATCATCAGCGACAGTCTTTAAGTAATATCTGTTCTTCTCATAGAAATGACATGGCTGACATCTTTCAGCTGGTTTGTTAGCTTAGGTGAGCATCGCATGAACTCTCCAGCAAGAATTCATGGATAATGAAACTGCCTGTGAAGCAACGATGTCTGGATTTATTGGGTGAAGCTATTCGGTCGGTTGGTTCCACAAATCGTTGATGTTTTATATCACAGTTGGTTAACACTCAACACAACGTATCTGCGTTACTGTAAGTCCACGAGCCCTTTAATGAATACTATTGTAACCCGGACGCAGATTATGGCCTGAGGCGACAAGGGATTACGTCTCGCGGGATCTACAGTCCACCTCTGCAACCATATGCTGCCATTTGGGCGATATTATGGTATACTAGTTTCCATCCAGTTGGTGGCAGACATACTGAGAACTCTCTACAGGATTCCCTTCTATATCGTCTTGAATGGCGTATCAGTATTCTTGAATTGGAACACTACCAAATTCGTGACATCCTGTAAGTCCAAGCCTACCACTGGCTACCAGCTAGCTCGCTCGATTGCTCAGACATGCGTGTTATTAAAAAGACATCAATTTGCCCATATTTTTATTGCTCTTCGTCGGTTACAAGGTGTGGTACAAGACCAAGATCGTAAGTACCACTCACCCATGTGCAATGATCGTCTATGGATCCTCGTTGATATGATTCTTTCCGTCCAGATACCCCTGGATGAACTGGACTTTGTCTCAGTACGCGACCGTTTTATCCCGCATGTCCGTCTTGTACTGAGGTATTTTCACAGAACATACCCACGCTGGAAGAAACCGGGGACGAAGGGTTACTGGTCGAAAATCCATCATTCGCGCAAAAGCTAAGAGAGCTAGTTTGACGAACGGATATCCCTAAATTATTATCGTTGACAACCATTGTATACTAACCCAGTCAGTGCTTGACATGTGATACGAAATACTGGAAGTTAAATAGAGAAAGAAGCATGAGATAGTCATCAAACATCAGACGTACAAAAACCTCTGTTCAATTCCACGCAAAGCCCCCATCATACGTCTGCAAGGTTCGCCTCTCTAACCTGTATCTCTTCCTCACTACCAGCCTGCTCTAACCCATCCACATCGCTCCGTTCCACATCTGCGGGCGTGGCAAAGGCTATACTAGCAACATCGCGCCCTTGCGTTGACGTAAAACCGAACTCGCTATCGATGTCGCGCGATCCAAATCGGCCACGAAGATCGCGTGCGTATAATTCCCGCACACTCAGGATAAATCGTGGGGTGAACGTGAACACAGGCACGTTTTCCAAAATCCCGGCCGGTAGCGCTGCCCATCCCGTGAAAGGAATCTTGGCTACGTAACCCAGGATGTTTAGGAGCGCAAACAGGAAGACACTGTATGAAGCGTGCCAGTGAGTGCAGTCTGTAGATGGAATGGAAGAGGTAGGAGCTCACGCGAGGAAGTAGAGTATGCCTTCCCTGGCAAAAAGGCTGATATACCGATTCGGTTGCCACTCCTTGCTTACTTTGTACATTTCCAACGAGTGTCGGATGAATTGTGCGGTGACGAGGAGACACATCGTCAAGGAAAGAACAAACTGAGCAATGTCGATCACCTCAGCCAAGGCGGGGAAACCACCCTGATCCGTCACACAAAATGAAAAGTCGAGCACTTGACTGGTAATCACTGTGAGAGGACGCAAGTGAGGAAATACCCCTGTTAGAGCAGCACGCGTATGGTTGGACTCGGGAGTGCTGCGTACCTGTAACTTTGATGCTGACCGTGATACACGCGATAATGTACGGCACTATCTCCACAACATACAACGTGAGTAGAATGCCAAAGATGATCTTCGATCGACTATATAATGCCCATACGCGAAGGATCATCGACACTATGACGCCATTGAGTCACTTTATTGAAGCAAACGACACCGACGCACGGTCTGCAGCACCAGTGAATAACATCAATGCCCATTGGCCAACGATGGTAAGTATTTTGCCTGGGAAGCGTCCTGAATATAGTAAACCAGAGCGGGATTGCACGGGAATACGCACAACTATTCAGATGTCAATCGTTTTGGAACACTGGGTAACGTGGATACGTACGTCTAGGGAGTATTAAGCACACATGATCAATTCCATCAATATAATAAGAAATCACCTCAGTGGGGCCAGGTAGGAAGGGACTTCCCACTGATAGTTGGGCAGGTCAGTCGAGAAAAGTTGTACTATGTCAAGGCTGGACATACGGAGAGCATAGATCCTGTCAACTCGTCAGATCAGATTTTATTTTTGGCTAGGTGTTGACATACAAGACACCACAAAGACCGAAATAACGAACCTGTAACAAGAATTAGCAAAGTGACAAGGGATACAATGCCCTCGAGTACCCACGAGGAGGAACAAAGTGGAGACCCAAGTCCAAGATTTACTCTGCAGTCACGTCAGAAGTTATACAAGCTGCCTCGACATCTCTGCCTACCCAAATATATTTGATCTGCAAATATGGAATTGCCAACCAGTGAGATCCCCAAAATGCAAGAGAAGCGAATAATGGAATACCTCATCTGAAAAGGTAAGAACTGACAGCATCACACTAGACTCAGAAAGGACATCAAGATACGGAGGCGGGTTGCTCACCGTAATCATATCCGACAGCAGTAATGATTATCACTAGCACAGATATAAGGGGGAGCGAACAATGGGTGAGCCAGCTTCGATGGACGTACGCGTCACGTAGTTGTTTTCCACGATGCTTGACACCACCGACTGCAGTTCCGACGACATGGCCGAACAGAATTTACGTAAAAGAAATTTCCTGCTTCAAGGATGGAGTGTCAAACAACTGGAGGGATTGTGAAAGTGCCACACCAAGATCCTTTATGTATGGGCCCATGCGGGGATATTCATGCAATGCATTTCTGCACCAGCCACGCAACGTAGCAACCATGGATGCCGGCAGTGGCATCGCGCATCATAAATGAATATAGCTAATTGAAGAGAGGTCGAAAACATCGGAGACTCCACCTGCAAGCGCCAATCGGTTCCATAATAATTCCATTTCAAATAGGTAGATCCGGGCTCTCAATTGAAGCGGCTGAAGCTGAAGGCAAACCAGCTTAAGCGTCCGTCTGACTAGGAAGAACGTTCATGCGCGCATAAGAATGCTAGGAATGGGTCACCTTTGATGATAGACACCAATGTATATTGTGTCCACTGGCAGCTGAAGAATGACAAAACGTTATGCCAGCTGGCGGCACGTAATTGCTCAGCTCAGAGCTGTGTTGTCACCATCTATCAATACTTGACATGCGGTGCAGGTGCTCTTGCAAACCATCATCGGGTGAGATAAAATTGCTATCATGTATCTGCGTTGACCGTGCGCTGACCGTGTGGGAATTTTCTGTAGTGCACATATTGCCTGGACCACATGTGATGAGGTTAGTTTTGTGTTATCTTCTGGCCCGTGACTTCTGTGTGAACTAGATCCCTTGTGGGGCTATGGGCATGCAGCCCAATAGCAAGGTAAGAAAATCAGATAAGAGTATGCATTAACCGTCGACATCGTGGGTAGAACTGGTGAGGGCCGGGGTGTGTGAGAAAGATAAGAGGTACGTCACAGTCGCCAAAGAATGTATTTTGTCCAAAATGGTTCCGTGCGATTCATACACCACTCCCAGCGCTCCATCTTCCCTCTGTCATCCGTATCTCTTCCTGCCCTAACCCATCCACATTTGTAAGTGTGGGATCAGTTTTACCAGCGGCATGGAACGAGGTAAAACCAAACCGGTGTCCACGCCACGCAAACTCCGATGATCCCTTGGATACAAAGCCCGAATACCCAGGATGAATCGCGGGCTCAGCGTGATCACGGGCACGATTGTTTACTGACCCAAACATATTCAATCTATGATGGATTCACTTGTCAGTGAGATCCGGAGTAGTGAATGTATGGCGTAATACTTCATCCGACAAGGTAAGGACTGTCAATGCTGAGTTAAGTATATGGGAGCGCACCATCGCTGCACACGGTGATAATGGATGGATGTTGCTCACCAAAATCGTATCCAATCGCAACAATTGTTGCAACTGGGAATGAAGTGAGATAGACAGGCAACTTTCAGGTAAACCCTCGATGCACTCGATGCACATACGTGACCCGTAGTTATTCTCTACGATGCCAGATACTACGGACCGTACTGCTTCGGAGGACATCGTTTTGAAGCACGAGTAGAGAAATTGTAATCCATCAGAATCGATAGCTAGCACACTGAGAGCCAAGTGCTCTTTATCTCTATTGAGAGGTACTGTCAGTGATTGTGCGGGATGGGAGCCACAGTAAGCTACACACCAGTTTGAATGGGGCATATTTTATGAATGTTCCAGCCAAGAGCATCGGCGGCGGAGTCAACCTATGCATGTCAATTTAGCTTAGCGAACATTACTAGGTTTAGTCGTGACATCCGATCAAAGTCTGGGATCTTGCATTAGAGACAGGCCGCAGTGTCACTGAGTATGTGTTACGCTGAAGTTGTGTTTCAACTGATCCAAAGCGAATCGTTTCAGGGCATCACTGTTGTGAGGTGTATCCATCGCAGCGTTCTGCCGTTCTGAGTCACACATATGGAACTTGACGGGAGTCAGTAACGTTGAAAGAAAGCGTGTATGAGGCCATGACTTGGACCCCTCGCATGAGCACAGAACCCCTTTCGTTTGACCGTAGATCCATTAAACATTTTATCAGTCACCATCACAAGCACACCTTTTGATTCATTCCCATCAGCCATTCGTGCCGTGACTAGTATTTCGTTAAGTCACGGTTTTGTCGGACCTTCGTAACACTGTCTGTGCAGATCATGCTCTAACCAACCATTTCCAAGAGCCAAATGAACGAGACACTGACTGACGGATTGAATTAGATCCCGTACACACTCCTTTTCACCTTGAAACGACCACCACAAGTCTGTGGATCGAGCCACGTGGACACGAATGGGTCCTGAGGGTATGGGGTATGGGCAATTCCACGAGATACATGCATCCAATAAAATTTTCACAGAGAACGTCTGTCATGCAATACTTCCAAACACTTCCGATACTCCATTTACCCCCTCCGGCATAAATTGTATGTCTTCAAACTGCTCCAACTCCTGGTCGTCCTCGACATTCCGTTTCACATCGGGAAGCGCGAAAGCAAGTCCGAGCCCATGCAGGGATGCAAGACCAGACCTGGTCGTCACATCAGACGTACATCGTGCGTGCAATGCCCGCACGCTAAGGATGAAACGTGGGCTGAGCGTGAAAATGGGCACTAATTGCAGGATTATCATCGGTACTACGCGCCATTCAGGGATGGAGACCTTGGCCACGGAGGTCAGTATGTTGACGAATGCAAAAACGAAGATGCTTATCACAAGAAATCGGGAGTAAGTACCACCGACCGGAACTGCGAGGATGAGATGTGAACATACGAAAGGAAGTAGAATGTGCTTTCTCTGGCGAAAAGGTTCATATAGTGGTTGACTTTCCACTGCTTCGTCACAGTATACATTTGAAACGATTGACGAACAAACTTGACGAGCACAAGGAGAAGCATCACTGTAGCGAGCATAAACTGGATTACATCGAGCACCACGGAAGTGGATGGAAGATATTCTGTTACACAGAATGAGAAGTCGAGCACTTTGGCAACACCCACTTTGTGATTGTGGGCAAGTGACGCCTGTTAAAAATAGTATGATTGGAATGCAAGGTTACTACGCACCTTTGATTTTGAGGGTGTCTCTAATACATACAACCATGATGAAGATAATCTGCAAGAAATAGAGCGAGAATAGGACGACGAGGATGATCCTCGACTGAAGATATATTGCCCAGACACGCAAAATCATCGCCACTGCAGCCACCGTCATTGGATTGCATCGCCTGTTTTAACAACACATACAATCTGCGGCCCCCACGAAAACCCCCAACATCCAAAAACCAAGTATGGTAAGCATTTCACCTTGGAAGTAGCCTTGAACAGAGTGATAAGAGCCACCATTGAGAGAACGTGCTCACAACTGTTAAGAAGACACTTCAGGATTTATCAGTGACAAGCGAAAGGTGTACACATACACCTAGGGTTTATTAAGCAAGTGCGTATTATTTCACGAGAATTGGTGCAAGGAATTACCTCAGCAGGGCCGCGTATAAAAGAAGTTCCCGCTGTTATTTACCTGAATCAGTTTAATCCATAGTCTTTGAATTTGCAACATACTGAGAGCGTAGATCCTAACAAATCAATCTGTTAGTTTAGTTTCCAATGCATCCGAGTTTCCGTTGACATACATTGCACTGCAAAGACCAAAATAGCGAACCTGAGAATAATTAACCTGAAGTGGGGTTGCGAAACTAAGTTACCTACAACAACAAACAAGGTAGAAACACGACTCCAAGGTTTGCGCTGCAGTCACATCAGGAATACAAGACCTGCATGAAGGAGTGTTCGCTCACCCAGATGTATTCGATCTACAAACATCGAGTTGCCTGTCAGTGACATCCATCAATACAAGATAAGTGAATCAGTGGAATACCTCGTCCGATAGAGTGAGAACTAATATAAAGGCAAAATGAGTGGAGGTAGTGCATGATGAGAATGTACGTGTGTTGCTCACTGTAATCATATCCGACCGCGGCAAGAACGATAACTAGGAGAGAGATAAGAAAGACAGACAACTTTCAGAGGAGCCGTTTTCGATGCACATACATGCCCCGTAGTCGTTCACTAAGATGCTCCCCACGGTTGACCGCAGTTCAGATGACATGGCCGTGCAGCGAAGGAGAGTTGGGAGAGTGGTATCACACAGATGAGTACCTGAAAAAGTTTTGAAAGTGCGAACCGCACCAACCTTGTTAAAGACGTGGAAATGAACATCATAACCTGAATAAGCACATGTCAATAATATGTCGTGATAAAACGGAAAAGCTGGCTAGCAAAACAGCTCAATTGACGACCCTAGTTGACGGCGATCTCCTGTTTCAGTCTTGCCCGTTTTAACTCCAGACATAGATCTATAATCTATTTGATGACTGCTGGTTTCACATCATGAAGTCGAACGAGCTCCCGGAACAGGTGACCCTATTGTTCGACACCATGAGCCTTACTATGAGTCTGACTGTTATGTGGCAGATACACAAAACTAGGCAAGATTAGTCTGGATCTGCGCTGTGTGGCATTCAACGTGAACTTGAGCAGATTCTTAATTGACCACAGCCGCTGTCAACCTGTCAACCTATAACCAGATCCGAAAATCGATATGCGGCCTACCTAACAGATGCAGGCTTGACCTGTAACTCGGACATCGCAGTCAGCAGTTGGCGGTGAACCGCACTTCGCTCATGGCCGGTTCCATAGACAATGATGGTATTGGTGCTACATATTATGTAATATCTGATGACACGCTGGCTGAAGTCAACGTCACGTCAGACGAGCTCGGGAGAATATCTTCCTCCAACATCATCCCTACCTAACACTCCATCATCAATAATGATATACATCTCTCTCTCGTGTGAGTGAAACGTCTCCTGGCTCTGCCAAGTAGTCGTCACACGACAAGACTCGATAATCGCCTCGAGGGGCAGTTAAGCTTAGTAAAACAAGAAGCTTTTCAAACTTCATCCATACTCGACACTAGAAGCCCCAATCACCACCTACTCCTATACAGCTATCTCTTCGCCCCGCCCTAATCCATCCTCGGTGCTCGGTTTCACACTTGCTATTGTGATACCGATTTTGCTAACACGGCGCTCCGACGAAGGTTGACCCACAAGCCCACGTGCATACAGCACGCGGACGCTCAAGATGAACCGCGGACAGAGCGTAAGCACAGGCACATACTGCAAAATCGTCAACGGAACGATGTTCCATCCTGTAGTGGAGATCTTGACCCGGTAAATCAGGATGTTCATGAGTGCGAACAGCAAAATGCTGCATTGCAGGAATCCAGAATGAGTATAGCCACAAGTTACCAGTTGGATATGGGTATATACGCGATAAAGTAAAGCATGCCTTCCTTGATAAAAAGTCATAAAACGATTGACCCGCCACTGCTTTGTCGCATAGTACATCTCGTATGATTGACGGATGAATTCGGCCACCACGAGGATAAACATGGCTGCAGACAGCGCAAACTGAAGGCCGTCGATCACCTCGGCCACCCTGCTAGGATTATAGTCCACCACACAGACTGAGAGATCGAGAACTTGGGCAGTACCCGCTATATGGTTGCGTACAAGGATACCCCCTATCAGAGCAGCGTCCATGTGGTTTGAATCCAAGAGTGCTACGCACCTCTGGCTTTCGTGCTGACAAGAACGCATGCGATTACGACTGCCACAATCTCCAGAAAGTAGAGCGTGAGCAGAATACCAAGGATAGTCTTCGACTGCATATATATTTCCCAGACACGCAGGATCATCGCCACTTCGCCACCATTGTCATCGGATTGTTTCGTTTGTTAAGGCAAGCAACACGCACAATCCGCCGAAAGAACAAATACACTCAACGCCCATTCGCCGAGAATGACGAGTATTTTGCCTTGAGCTCTCTTGAACAGGGTGAACTTAGCTAGATTGAAATATTGTGCTCACAACTGTTAGAAAGTGCATCAGTCATCTGGACTTATCAGAGACACAAAGGGTGCACACATACGCCTAGGGAAGCTTAAGCATCGGTGCACGACTTCGCTAATACCGTAACATACCTCTGCAGGACCGGGTAGGAAGGAACTCCCCACTGTTATTCACCCAGATCAGATGAGCGAACCGTAGCCTCCGAGTATTGGACATACTGAAGGCATAGAGGCTGATGAACCGACGACCTATCGAGTTAGCTTCCAATTCCCTCATTCCGAACGAGCATTGGCGTACAATCCACCGAGCAGAGGAAAATAACGAACCTGTAACGGGTGTTAGCCTGGGGCGGTAAACAGGGCATCGGTACCCACGAGAAAGAACAAAATAGTCCATTCGAGTGAGAGGTTTTCTCTGTGGTCACGTCAAGGACACATGAATTATCAGAAAGAGTGTCCTCTGACCCAGATATGTTCGATCTACAAATATGGAGTCAGCCGTCAGTGAATCCCCGATCGAAAATGAAGTGAACGGGTTGGATACCTCATCCGGAAAGGTAAGGACTGACAACATCTAAATGAGTGAAGGAATTGTACAATGCGCCATGTGTTGCCTACTGTAATCATATATCATGGCAGTGAGAATAGCAACTGACCAGGAGATGAGATGGACAACAGATAAGCGGGCCTAGGCGCACGAACTCGTCGCATAGTTATTCTCCACGATACTTGAAACCACTGACTCG
>JBBPMK010000134.1:0-53451 GCA_038090295.1 Boletus semigastroideus
GGGCATGACCCCGCTGAGAGGTTTACTTCTTCTTGCCTGCCTTGTCACCTTTGCCTTTGGCAGGGGGAGACTCGGGACTCATCGGCCCTTTGCTCTAAAACAGTTTCAGTCAAACGTCATAACGAAGTGGACAGGTTCGAACTCACGGTAGACGGGGTAGTAGTAGCCTTTGAAGGGGTTGCCTTGGCAGTGCTGGTCGTAGTGGTAGCTAAGAAAGTGCACGAACGACATGGTCAGTGTCGACTCAGTGAAACTAAGTAGTAAAGGCCAACCAGACTTGGAGCCTTTCTTCGACATCGTATTTCAGAGGGAAGGGTATAACCTGTAAACCCAAATCCGGGATGAGAATAGGCCTTTATACCTCTTCATCATCCTGCCCTCAGCTTCGGTATGCTCCATATGGCAGCTCCTATTAACGTGGATGTTCCGCTGGTTTCCCGAATATCCAAAAAGAGAGAGCATTTTTAGGTCAATCGAGGACGTACCGCCAATGAGATGCAAGCTAGATTATGCTCTTTGGGAACTCCGTCAAGCTCGCTGTTTATAGCAAATGATCGACGTGATGCTGCGGAGATTGCGCGATGGATTGATTTCGGAACATACCACCTTATCCTCCCAACCGAAAGCTTTCTCCTTATCGCGACTGGGACTCCATGACGGAATTACTCCGAAAGGGTATGGTCACAAGGCGTTGAACGATAAAATCCGGCCTGCGGCTTAAAAACGTACAGTAACAGGAGTGAGATAACCCTATGCCACGATGGGTAACATTATGTGTTGGGAACTGGGCAATGCCCAATAGCAACCCGACCACAGTCAAGTGAGAGCGAGTGTATAAGCCACTCGACTATATTGATTATCTGAGCCATTCAGTAGCTACGGTATATAGATCAAGTTGTAGGTTAGGAGCACCATCTATCTACATTGCCTCTCGCCCCCACAAGGGGTCACTCCGTCTGATCCTTGAGTCCAACTATCGCCTCTCGCATATCCCTGTCTTCCAACACAGAATGATCACCAATGTACTTTTCCCCTAAGATGCGCGAAACTGTCGAGAAGATTGAGTGATGGCGACGCATTGAGGACAAGCTCGCGGATTAGTTTGAGGATGGTTTGTCGGACTTGATGGCAAGTGTCTGGAGAGGGGGTAGTTGATGTAGAGAGCTTTGACAATGGTTTGGACTGCAAAGGCCGAGTGATTCGATACGAGGTATTGGCGGTTCCGGCGCTTACTATGCAGTAGTGAATCTAGGCGAATAGGGGGGCTCTATGCATTCTGCATCCTTTATTTGCAGCAAAACAAGGACAAAACCGTATAGAGATGGGATATACTGTACAGCGTGACACTGGGCAGCAAAGCACGGTGGACAAAAAGTCACCAGGCCCAGGTGAATAAACAATCGGACGGCGTCCCTAGGCAATGTCAACCGGTGCATTTTGTGATGCGAAATGAAAAGGAAATACAAAAATTGACACCTCTGCCATCATCAACATATGACACATTCCGTCTCAGGTCTCTCCAGTCGCGCCTCGAGACGTGCACACAACGTGCCGTCGCTCGCGACAAAAGGGGTATTGCTAGTCCGAGAATACTAAGCCGAGCTGCACACCACCGAGGACGAAGCTTCCACACTCACTCGTAGAATAATTCTGCGCCTGCACCGTTGTGGAGGGAAACGGTGATGGCGCCAGTGTAAGAACAGCCATCGTCGCCCGTCCATTGCTCAAAGGGATCCGAAGCGCGGTATGCGAGGCGACGCGGGCTGTTGAGACGTATTTTGATGGTCCGTGGTGTCTTGTTCGATTTCGACTTGTATGAAGATGTGGATGAAGGCAGCGCAGCGGCAGTGCTCGGGTCGTCTGATGGAGGCGACAACGATATCAAATCAGCTACTTGAGATCCATTCGAAGATGGCGGTGGAAGATCAATGACTAGTCTGGCGTCGACAAAGGTAGGTGGACTGTGCTCTAGCAAGCAAAGCGCAACTTTCCATATTCCCACTGCCTTGTCGGGTGTGAAGAATGAGAGGCGCCATATTCGTCCTGGAATGATACAAGTGAGCCAGAGGTAGTGTGGTGATCAAGGAACGGGGAAGTATACCTCGTGCGATAAACTCGAGGGATAGGTAACCTACAACTCCCATACGTTTCTGCCACAGGTTGAGCCGCATCTTTGCTACAAACGCCCCTTGGCCATCCATCTCACGTATCGATATCTCGTCCGATGGCGTCGATCCGAGCACGAGTATATCTGCGCCTTGTGGAATATTGATTTAGTCGATAGCGTTTACGAGCGCTGACGTGTTGCTTACCGGAGCTTCGACTCAGCGGCGTCATCTCCTTTCCCAAAGAAGCGTCCCAGCACCTCAATGACTGAAAGATATTCTGGTCCGAAGACGCCAGACAAGCGTGATACATCTCAGATTTGGTGGACTCCGACAGCGGGGCTGCGTACGCGAGCAATGTCGGCAGGAGGGCAACGTGGCGATTCAAAATCGCCCAGTATATTGCAGAATGGCTCTCGATGAACTTTTCTTGCAAGAGGGATGCAAGATCCAATTGATAGGTCCGACACGCGTTGGCACAACTATCGAGGACGCTAGACGATCCTGTATTGAGGACGAGATCACGGATGAGCATGAGGATGGTCTGTCGGACTTGTTTGGAGGTACCCGAGGAAGGAATGAGCGATGGGAAGAACCGCGAAGGCGGTTTGTATGGTCGACCAACTGGACATGAGGTACTAGCCACTCCAGCGCTACCTAAGGTGTTGCTAGGACCAAGTTGCGGAGTCGCCTTTTCAGGGACTGCGTATACGGGTCCGCTGAGGGTCTCGTACGAAGGTGGTTCATCATTGTGGTCATGGAAGTTTGTGGATGATCCCACTTTATCGCCCTCGTCGTGGTACTTGTCTCGAATGACCATCGTTCGATTCGATCTTGCTATGGCCAGATATAAAATTGGGCGTTGTTTAAATGATACTTATGTCAATCGCCTAAAGGCATTCATTGAAGGTGTAGCTGTGGGCTGCGGGTCCGGAGTTGCATGGCTTAACATAGCCCCTTACGATCTTGTGCACCGCATTATGTCAAAATCCGCTGAATAACATCGGTTCGCTAAAACTCGTGTCTGCGGAACCAAATCCTAGCAGATGATACAATCCTTGGATGACTCGGTTTTCACAAGTCTCGCCTCCAATCGCCCCCTCAGCGTACCACCAGGGAGTAGGTATCGTGAATGTCTGTGGGAACAACACTGTGAAGCCAACTCGTGAAAGTTCGAACAGCCACGCACTCATACAGCAATTGACCCGCTGGGCCATCCACGAGCGGTGCCACGGCCGCATTCGCGTAACCCACACCGTGATCCCACCATTTTTCAGGTTTAATCGTGGGCGTTTCCATGGAATCTGCAGAAAAAAGTTCGCCATCTTGAAGGGCCGTGCATATAATTCAAGTACACACCACCTGTACCAGCCCGTCGGGCTAGCTGGCGATTACCACACCTAAGTGGAATGGAGATGGAGGGTGCTGTTGCCGTACTGGAACGCGGAGACAGTGAACCTCTCAGTGGGTGAGTCGGTGGCGGGAGGTTATGTGAGGACGAGCAAGGACTATCATTTTCAAAAGGATCGAAAGGAGTACGACCATGAGCCTTTTCGTCGTAGTTATAGTCGTAAACGGAATAAAAATGCCGTTTTTCATGTACGGATGGGAATGTTGTGGATCGTGCCTCCCGCAGTCTTGGTTTCTGGATTGGCTTGGGGACTTGAGGAAGGGGAACGTCCACGACAAGTTTCGAGTCAAGGAAGGTGGGTAGACTGGACTCCATAAGGGTGATCATGACGTGCCATGTATTCGCCGCCTTTCTTAATTTCCCATTCGCCGGTACAGGCAATGAAGGATCTGTGGAGAAAAATGTAATAGACCACATCCTGCCTGCAGCGAATTCATAATCGGACGTGAGTAACACAAAAAGATGACACGAGACATACTGGAGGCGATGAATTCGATGTCGACTTGGCCCGTTACTTTCATTCGCTTTTGCCAAAGAGGGATAGTGAAATTCACGGTAAATGCGTCGTCGCTCGCATGTAGTACATGGATCTCGTCCGTGGGTCGATTACCCATCAGTAGGTTATCAGAAGCTATCGAGCGTATTGCTAAGATCGTTGAGGAAACCAAATAAATACAACATACCAGTTCGCAGGCTGGGGACCTGAATACCATTCGTCCTGTGGAATGGCGGGCGGCACGTTCGGAGTGCATGGAACAACGCTTGATTAGAGCCAACGAGGCACGCTCGGCGGATATCCGAAATAGACTGGAGAGATAATGGTCGAGAGTGAACCAACAATGCTACAAGCAACTCCTGGCGATAGTTTACGATGGCCCAATACATCGGGGTGTGGTCCGCAATGAATGCTTCCTGGAGTATGGCAGCCAAGGAGACCTTGTGTTCTGTACAAGTTTCCGCTACAGAGGCGAGTATTTCATGCGAACTTTGCCCATCCTGGATGTTTGTGCGAGACGGCAGGACGACAAGGTCGCTGACGATAGACAAAACGGACTGGCGAACTCGTTTGGCGGATATGGACGATACGAAGGGTAGCAGCGAGGTAAGCCATGAAATGTTCTTACGCGCCCATTGTCTTTGGGTCAACAGGGCGCTGTCCTTTCTCGGAGAGGAAGGGGGATTGTCGCAGGGACGAGGGGGTGGTAATGACTTGTTGGCCTGGGAGAGGGGGAGGTTCCCCAGCGAATCCGAATCAGTCGGATCATTGCTAGGTCCAGCGAGTATAGGAACGGCAGAGCTGGCACATCGATATATACCAAGACTCGAGGCGGCCCGACGGTGTGACAAAGTATTGTATGCGGGAGGTTGGTCACTTGTGGGTTTCACGTCAGCTTTCTGGTCTTCAATCAATATCATCCTGTTGAAAGTTCGATGGGGAGCCGACTAAAAGCCAAAGGAGGCTGGGAACGCATGGAACATACTTTAATGTATATGCATCATTGATGAATGTACATGCGGCGCTCCTTCGCCGCCGTAGTTCACAGCTTCAACGAACCAAGGCCCACAGCTTTTCAACTGAGGCGTGTCGTGGGCGTAAGTTGCCATTAGAGTAATATACCCGCTCCAGCACCGAGGCACTCCTTGGACCAAGTTCGTAGCCAACGAAGGTTTTCGCGACCATGAATGTGCTGTCTGGAGAAAGCTCAAGTGTAACTGCGTGACGTTCCCATCGCTGACCGGAAAACGTCGGTGTAAACTCGGAGAATATGACCAGTGCTCCAGGTAATCCCCTTCTTATAGGTCCACTTTAGCCCAGGACTGGTCTTCCGGGTTCTTCCAGACCTCGAGGATCCTACGCGAGCCCTGTGTACCCCTTCCCCAACAAGCACATATGAGAAGTTTTATCTTCCGTTCTCATGCGAAACCGGTTGTGGGTAACCCCAATCGCATCGCGACGATAGCAACCGAAGCCACTCGAGGGGCTAAGAAATGTGGTACTATCGCCGATGTATTCACCACCCTTGGTCCGAACACCGATGTCGCACCACTCCCCCCGTGACCCCCGATGGACTTGAGGCGGCCTGGAGAGGAGCACTGAACGCTCTTGAACCTCGTGTCCAAGAGATTATTTCTCGTGGAGGACATGTAAGCTTTCCGTTCATTCTATGCTCGTGTTGGCGAACTAGTCATTTGTTGAGATCACTCCACGCATCTCATACGTCGAGGTGAAAGTTGGATTGTCAGAAGGCCAGAAAGATGCAATTCGTCAGACGGGCGTGGTAGTCATCGCAGGGGGTGTCCAAAGGAGGTGTCCAAAGGAGGTAAGCACACCTTTCCATCGACCGTTGAAGTGATCTCCTCACAACGTACAACATGAAGGAAGCGCTTCAGTGGAAACGCCACATCAAAGACTATATCGCAGCGAACCCGGTCAAAGGTATTACCTTCGTGTGAGCTGTCTATCCACAGCGTTCAACATATTCACAGGTTTCCCCTCGGAAAATATTCAAGCATATGAACTATACAATTCAAAACCACAGATCTATGCACCTACACACCCTGCTTTATTAAACACTCAAAAGGCACTTTTATCTCTTTGGCATTCCTCCGCTTCCTTCCCTGATTCTGTCGATTTCGTGACACCTGTCAGCTACTTTGACCGCTTACGTATCCGCACTCCCGGAGATCGTTCCTTCACGCTCGGTCCGCATATCGACGGAGGAAGTGTGGAGCGGTGGGAAGATCCAGCCTTCAGAAGAGTCTGGACCAAAATTCTATGCGGTGGAAAGAGTGGGTGGAAGTCATTCGACCCACTCGATGCGACTTGGAGAGTGAATGCGAGGCAGGATCTATACAACGCATCATAAGTCCTGATATCACATCTGTGTCAGCCTTTTTCTTTCTTGATTTCTTTCTTGATCCTTTTCGTCAAACTAAAATCTACGATTTCCTTAAATGTAGGAACCAATGTACGGTCCTTCGGTACTGGCAGGGTTGGACCTCCATGTCCTCCGCAGGTGTTAATGATGGCACCTTGCGGGTCCTTCCGATGCTCTCACTGGCAACCGCTTACATCATTCTGCGTCCATTCTTCAAACCGCGCAGTATCACCGCCCGCAGCGACCAATCTTCCGCAGAGACGCAGAACGCAAGTTTAGCTGCGGAGGATTGGGAATTAAATTTGGAAGGTAGCGAATTCCCAGGCAGCGTGCCAAGCAAGGCACAAGAACTGCATGAAAGCACCCATCCGCATCTAAGACTTGGGGAGACGATGGTGTCTATTCCGAAGATTGAACCCGGAGATCAAGTCTCTTGTGAGTATCCATCGCCAAAGAGGACCACGTAGCAGGGCTAATTGCGACCGGTTGTCAGGGCATTGTGATACCGTGCATGCGGTGGAAAGGGAACACATAGGCAAGGAGGACTCGTCGTGTTGTACATTCCAGCTGTTCCGCTATGTGTCAAAAAGGGAGGTTCGATGTTTTTCTCGATGACATCTGTGATCGTGAACGTTTCCACCAGCGCCTCGTACCTCTGCACCCAACGGGTCAACTTCGTTCATGGCCTCCCTGTACCGTGAGTGTCAACACATCTGTCTTTGTCGCTTATCGAATCCTTTACGGATGGCGAAGAGCGAATCCCACGGACGTGGGACCACAAGCCGATAAAGAACATGTGGGCACTCGAAAGGGCCCCTCGTGTCAGTGGTACCTGCGGGAGTCACCCATATCAGGGTATAACTGGCGTCGAACGCCGAGCAGGAACCTCCCTCCTCCCCACTCGTACTGACCCCCTTGTGCAGCCAGCCCGCCCGGGGTCGCATGCCGCGCAGCAGGCCGGGATGGACGCCTCACTGCGTGCCAATGCCATCCGCTCACTCACGAGTCAAGACGCTGCGCTGGCTAACTCCCTCGGCAGGACTTTAGGCTGGGAGGTGTACCCTAAACGGCATCGGAAGGTAGACGGTTGGGGTAGCGATAAGCCCCCTGATGAGAGCTTTCACAGGCTCGAAACCGCACCCTCCCCGTGCTCTTCGCCCGTCCCTGTTCCTCTGTATGTGGCTTAAGGCCACAGCCAGACCCTGATCCTCGGAGAGGGGTGACTGACGGAGCAAACAAACAGGAATGGCAGCCCGATCGACCCCTCTTCGCCCAGGAAACCTATTTATAAGTCAACACGATTCCCCCAAGTGAAGGGGAATCCATATTTCTCGGCCGAGCCAGCCCATAGGACATAACCACCCAGCAAGGCCGTCAGGCAACTGGTTTCGAGCCATTTGTTGCTACCAGTGATGCCAATGCGGCGCTCGTGGAAAAGGCAAACAGAATATTGTTTGGACAGTAAGATTAAGGCACGCTGCTGTTGGTGCCGCGCGATATTTTGACATGGATACAAATGTTTGTGGTTATGGGCGTCGTTGTACCTCGGGTTGTCGTCATGCACTCATTTCGGTGGTGCGGGTTTAAAGCTCGGGTGACGTACTCTTATAATAATATTGCTCGGGTGCGAAAAAAACACGACAGTCCCAACAAACGAGGGGCCATTTACGGGAGTCCTACAACCGTGCGATTGCTCGCGGCGTCATCCTGCTACGTTTGGCACTACTGGAGCCACCGTGACCTCGTCATAAACCACCCTTCTGTGACCTCAGCCTCCGCTCACTGCGCAACACGCAGACGAGTCGACAGCTCCATGAACTTACAGGATTCTTCCGACTCAGACACGGACTCAGTTTGCAACAGGAGTCCGACCGCAATCCACTTTGTAACCCCATTCATTGTTTGCGCGATTAGTGATTGGAGGACGGGCCGTCCCGTGCGCGGAAACCAGACTACAGGGGCTGCATCTTCAGCCACCAATTGTCCGGTTCATTTCGCGGAGGTTGGGTGGACATTTGAACACGAGTCGTACGTATGTTTGGTAATCAACCTGCGAAAAGGAAGTTCATAACTTGCATGCCATGTCAAGGCATTCCACAGTTCTTCTCTACCAAACTACTACATATTGGTAGCATGATGACATGGCCCATGTGCTGCATCAGCAGATAGCGGTAGCCGAGCCAATCGGCATCTGCAACCCCGTATTTCAGCGAAGCAGCCCTTGAATTTGCCCGAATTCTTGCCAACATATAATTTGCCGCCCGTTAGAACCGTCGATTTTACGGGAACATGACAATCACGTCCCCGTTCCATGATCGGCGGCGTTCACGCCGTATAAATGGGCTGGTCGAACTGTCACCCAAACCCCAGTTTCTCGCTCGGAGTCGTCGATCATGGGTTCTGGGTTGCTCACTAGAAGCCTCATTCTCCTCGCTGCTGTACGGCATGCGACGTCCGCCACCTACTCGCGGTCGAGCAGCTTGACTGGCCAAAAGTTTGTCGACGCGTTCACTTGGCAGACGGAGACAGATCCGAATTATGGACGTGTGTGAGTGCGTGTCGTTGTTGGTGCCGTTCGCGCTGGCTCACATGTGTTGTCGTGGGCAGGAACTATATCGATTACGAGACAGCGCAATCTAGGGGGCTCGTGTCCGTCTCTGGGAATCAAGTGACGTTGCGCGCGGACAGCACCTCGATGCTCAACGCAACGGGTCCCGGTCGCGACTCGTTTGACCTGCTGTCCAACGCTCAGTATACGACGCACGTCGCCATGTACGTGCCTTTTTCTGCTCGTGTCGGGCAGCGCTTCTCAACCCTTTGTACAGTTTTGACGTTGCGCATATGCCCGAGGGCTGTGGCACGTGGCCGGCTATCTGTACGTTATCTTATCTCGCCGATTTCTCATCTGATGTTCATCCTGCTTACAAAACTGACTGCCCAGGGTGAGTCGAATTCCTGTGTTCTACAATCGTTCATGACACTCGCCTGGGTTGACACGTGGATGTTTTTAGGGTATGTCCTTTCCCGACAATCTTCTTTACAAATCGAGTTAACGTCAATTTTATTTTAGGAACTTGGCGATAACTGGCCAAAGGGGGTGGGTATGATTTCTCCGAGCTCAGTCGGCTTATCGAAACGTGTTATCTCCCTAGGGGGAAATCGATATCATGGAAGGTGTCAATAACCAGGCTCCCAACAGCATTACCTTGCACACGAGTGCAGGTTCGTTCTTTCGTGTTATCATTCGTGGACGACAACTCTCCTAATTTTTTCCGGAACCATAGGTTGTATGATGCCTTCGTCGAGACGGATGACTGGGTGAACAAGTATTTTTTTTACTTTCGTCATGACTATGCTCACCCATGTCACGATACCTAGAACGAGCCGAGGAACGAACTGCAATGTATATGAGACGGACAACACGTCCTGCGGTGTCTCGGTCAACTCTGCCAATAGTTATGGTCCATCATTCAATGCGGCTGGTGGAGGATGGTAGGTCGCACACGTTCCATGGCTTGCATGTCACTGATAAAGTCAGGTATGTGATCGAGCGCACGCCCTCGTTTATCAAGGTCTTTTTTTGGTCTCGGAATGACCCAAGGACACCGAAAGACGTGTCGAATCCTGGTTCGACGATTAACACAGACGACTGGGTACGAACTACGCGTGTGCGATGAGAACGCGTCGGACGCTGAGCGGTCATTGCTTGCAGGGCATACCCGCGGCGTACTTTCCGAGCAGCAACAACTGTGACTTTAGCACGCATTTCACCGCGTTCAATATCGTGATCGACCTTGACTTTTGTACGTGGCTTGTGTGACCTCTACCCGAGGTGCGCATGGACATGCTCGTTGACCCTTTGTCGCATATTGTAGGTGGCGCATGGGCCGGAAATGCCCAGGTTTACCACAGTTCTGGTTGTCCGTCAACCTGTGCAGGCGAGTCTTGTCTTTGTGCACGCGAAAGGGTAATCTCACCATTGTCGACCTGGTCAGATTATGTGAACTCGAACCCCTCGGCTTTTGAAAAAGCCTTTTTTACGTTCAACTCGCTCAATATTTACGAGTAAGTAGGTGAACTTGGAGCGAGGACGCATATAGGTTGGATAGGAAGTCGTTGGTGGTGTCGTTGATCGACCCAGAATGTAACGTTTGAGCTCAAGGAATGAAATCATCATGTGAGAGCATGAACACGATAGAAATGGTCTCCGTAAGTCGAGGGAGGTCCCGGAATCGGACCGTTGTGCTGTCCAAATTTGGAAGCATCACGGCCGCACGACTCTTGCATTTCCCACATCTCACTCGATCCGAGTCCGCGTTCCTCCTCCTCCTCGCCCACAATCAGCCCGGATCTACGTCCATCCTTTTACTACCATTTCATCTCCATACTTCGATGTCTCTCAGCTCACTTCCGTACGATCTTTTGTTCAACATCGCCCAATATCTTGCCATCGACGATATCCACAATCTCCAAGCAGTGAGCACCCACATCCCCCTTCTCGTCGGTCAAACTCACTGATTTTCATCGTTCTTTTTATTTCTTTTTCGTTCGTAGACTTGCAAATCACTTCGGACGTTTACTCTCACTCGACCGGTATACCGCGCGCTTGCCCATGGCTTGCTCGCTCGCTCTCGACCCTTGCCTCTTCCAGCCTTCCAACGCCTCTCCGATCTCTCTACTCCAAACCTCATCAAGGCCGTCGACAGAGCCCATCGTTTCGAAAAAGCGTGGAGAGTCCGTGCACCTCGTCCCGCAAGAACCCCATTTTCTTTGTCGTCCTCCATCCCATCCACTTCATCCGACAAATCCGGCCAATGGTACACGAAAATATCTGCCCCTCCAAACGAGGAAATCGACTGGTTATCACCGATCACGTCTTCGTACACGTTGTGTGCAACCAAGAGTGGTCGGGTTATTTGCTGGGACGTTGCACGCGACGTCTGTCTTGCAGAATGGGACCCGCGCACGCTATCCGCGCACCGGGGGGTCAAGGATGGCGCTTCCAAAAATGGCCGAGAGATTGATCGACGCAAGTCCAAGGAGGACGTCAACGACGACGATGACGGCCAAGGGGACGCTGACCCTGACAAGAAGTGGGAGCTGTGGAAATGCCGGGTCGAATTCGACGAACGCGCGGTGTACTTTACGATGGCAAGAGTACTCGAGGGCTCGTAAGTGTCGCTGCGTGCACCCGAGTTGCGCGTCCTAATTCGCTTCGACAGCTATGACGACAACCGAGTGATGGAGTTCGTTCTGATGAAGCTCGCGTTCCCGCCAGAAGTGCGCGACTACCCCTCCCCTTTGTCTCATCCCTTGTCTTTCACTCCGGAATACTTCTGTTCGCCACCCAAAAGTCCAGCAAACTCCCCACCACCTTCATCCCAGGGATCATCTCCACAAGACTCGACTCTTCACGCATCGAACGCGGCGACAGACCCTACACATTCACCCTTTTCCACGCGGACAGCGTCACCTCTTCCTGATTGCACAGACTGTTCCCGAGAGATGCTGAGGCATAGCATTTGCTCCTGCACAGCGTCTTCCATCTACCCAATATATCCTGGTGGTCGGCTTGCAGGCACTCGGGGCTCTTCTCGCTCAGGGATTCTTCTCGAAGCTCCATCTCAACTTTCACAAGAACTTAAACCTATCTTTTTTCCATTGACATCCTTTCACACAACCGGAGTGGTCATGAACGTTTTCTTGTTGGATCCACCGCGTCGACTCTTGAGCGCGTTCGTATGGGTGGCGAGCAGCAATACTATCGGTAAGTAACTGGTCAACGCGGCTGTACCGTACACCACATAGTGATTATTTGCCAGGACTGTACGTTTTGCTTGATTGGGCTAAAGAGGAATATGTGTTCGTGGACACTGGGGTTGGCTGTGTAAGTTTTATGCACGTGGTTCTCCTTCGCGATGGTTCCATCACGAACTGTCCGAACGGCATCTGGGGGTTTGCTGACGCGAAAATATACATTTTCAGCTTATTTCTTCCAATTGGTCTTGCATCTTACACGAGGATCAAATAGTGATACATTCGGAAGAAGCGGACGCCGCTTACCAACACTTTTACCCTCTCAGCATCCTCCGCAACTTTCTCAGGCCCCGCAAGCCCAGCCTTCTGGCAAATCGCATCCATAGCCACGATTGCGAACTGGTGAATCACGATCCACCACACAGTTTTTGCCGTGATGACTTGCCCGTTATTTCCATTCGACTGCCTCCAATGAGATCGATATCGAAGAAATTTGTCTTCCCGAGCGTTCAAGCTGGTGCTGTTGGGGTTGCCGGTCCTGGTCCCACTGCTAACCACGAGATGGAGGATGACGAGGAACCCTCCTCCAACGCTCCTAGTCCATCGCCAGCCGTTGCAGGAAAGTCTCGTGCTACGCCGTCGGTTTCCTCTACACGGGCAGAAAAGTCCGACGAGATCAACGAAAAAGACACGTTGCCTGATGATAGCTCAGAGTACGGAACGGAAGATGATGACAGGTGGTCGCAGGAAGCCGTGGCAGAGAGTTCGAGATCGAAGGGCAAGGGCAGAGCGGACAGCGAGGTTATCATCGACGAGCCTGAACCGGGTCCATCCTCGTCGAGAGCTAAGGAAAAGGGTAAAATGCGAGAAGTGGATGTGGTACAAGAACGCAGCGGCGAGACAAGTCCGGTCCAGTCCTCGTCCGCGTTGCAGCAAAACTCTCCTCATCCCGTCCCGACGTCCTGGGCCATATCGACACAGATTGAACCGCAGGCTCCAAACCCGTATCCTTTTCCACCTTGGTATCCAGAGTCGGCTCATTTCGTCCGACAGTGGTGGCCCACGCTACCGGGGGTGCCTCGACTGAGTTGCACTGTCGTTCTCCTCGCGGCCCACGATCCAGACACCCACCGTACGCGATTTGTATTGGCACAGCACTACTTCCGCGTTCCGATCGTCCGCGATCCTTCGACGTCGAGCGCGCCATCATACGCTGCTCAAACGAACGAGGAAGGAGACGACGAGATGCTTCACTTGTGGTACGTATCTACGCCCTTTGAAGTCGTCTGCGTACTCGACGGGTCGAGCGACAACGAGGACGACGAGGAGGCGGGTGACAGACCACGTCCGCTCGTCGCCGTCGACTTTGGACATGCTGTCTGGATCGAGTATGCCGCGGAGCCGGGGGGCGTATACGGCGTGGATGCGTCGCGGCTCGTCACACACGCGCCGTTCTCGGAGAGCGACGACGACGACGCGGAAGAGGATGAGTTGTTTGCAAGCATTTCGGACGACGGGAGTGTGTCGGCGTCAGCGTCAACGTCAGCATCAGCATCAGTATCCACCCCGAATGGCACGGGCTGTCGCCATCCACTGCCTAGACGCGCCACGAGCGAGTCGACGAACCCGCACGACGGGGACGGTACGATATACGATCCCCGCAGACACCGCGTGCCGAAATGTCTTCGTTTCGTCACGTTTCCGCCTGTCTTTACTGCGGTGGATCGGAAGCGGGACAGGCCTAGGGAGGGGCGGTGGTGGCGCGAGGAAGCTGTCGTGAGGACGCTCGAGATACCGGAGGAGCTTGACCTGGATGGGGTGGAGACGATCAATATCGATCAGAGTCAGGGGGCGGTGATTTTGTCGGTCAAGGAAGGCAAAATCTTTATTTTGAGGTATGAATGAGGTGTCGTAGGTCGCACGGTGGGAGGTGCAAGCAGGTCTGTAATAAATTATTAAATGATATCCAGCTCATGGACGTTCGGCCGGAGGACACTCTAGGGTTTTGCCTGTTTCCATCGAACGTGGATAGTACCCCAGCTTGGACCTTGTGCCTGCTCGTCCCAATGATATAGGATGATAGGAAGGCAACGCCCCGCGGGGCTTGCCTCGGCCAACGGTCTTTTTCATTTCGTTCTTGCATTTCACTGCACGTGGCGTACTTATCAGTGATACTACATACTATTTGCATCGTAGTTCCAGTGTTTCCTGAGTCTTCGTTTCAAGCATTATTACACGCACCCCTCACGCCAAAGTACATGGACTGCAGGCCAATAGCGATGTTCGCCGGAACGGCTCAGAGGTCATGGGATGCAGCCTCGTGGTCCCTCCATGGGGATGCGCACTACCCCCCCAACGTGCGGCGTGTGGTGGCGACCGTGCCGCGTTGTGAACGTGTTGGCTTAGCTAACTATCGAGCCTGCGTGGAGGCCTCGTTCGAGAAGCGTTGGCCGTGCACAGCAGCCAAGGTTGTCGAACACCCTCGTCTCTCGTCTACAAGGCTCTCGTCCATATCTGTCACCATCCTCCTCCGTCGCGGGCGCAAGCGGAGAACGAGGTACACCCCATCTCTCGTGCATCTTTGACGTCGTGATTACTAAAGGGCACTCTTTTATCAGCATTTCAGACGACAGCTTTGCGCGCACGCTGTCGCTCGGACCTACTTTGCATCGTAGCATCGTTCATCTCCATCTCCATCCCCGTCTCTTCATTTCCATCCACCCCCACCTTCCCTCAGCGTCATCATGTTCACTCTCTGGGGCGGTGGTAACTCCACCACGAAACGATCCAGCAACGCCAAGTCTACACCACCACTCCTCACCCCTAAACTCGCCACCGCCACATCCACCCCCGAATACCCACCGCCCGTGACGGCGGCGTCCCACGACACCCAATGGGAGCACGTCAAACCCGGGTCGCCGTCCTCGCCCGACCTCGACGACGAAGGCACGTTCGAGAGCCTCGGGTTCAGCCAGGTGCAGGTGGTCGACGCCCGTGATCGCCCGCATGCAGGTGGGACGATGGTGCCGCCTGAGCATCTCCCTCCGCAGGCCCTCCCGTCGCCGCCCCTGCCGCCCCTGCCTCAGTGGCAGGAAGAAATAGACAGTATGCGTGAGCAGCTCGATGCGACGCTCGCTGCACAGCGCAAGGTAGAAGGTGAACGCGACCGCTGGGAACGCAAGGCGATGGAACTTCGGGCGAATATGCGCTCCGAGCGGGCCCGGGAGAAGGACGGGTCTTCGGCTGCAAGGAGCCGTCGCGAGCGGGAATGCGACAAGGACAAGGACAATGCAACTGCCGTTGCCATGGCAGACGCACTGAAAGAAGAGAACGAGAAACTGAAGAGTATGGTGCAGCAGCAGGCGCAGCAACTGGATACCACGAGGGAGGGGGTGAAGCGGCAGCGCTCACAGTTGCTGTCGGAGGCGGAGAAGCTCAAGGGAGAGTTGGATGCTGCTCGTGGGGCGCACAGAGAGGAAACGGATGCGCTGAAAATAAGCCTGCAGGAGCATGCCCAACAGGTGGAAAGTTTGGCGGTTGATCGCGATCGCATACGGAAAGCTAGGGAATCCATCAAAGGGAGTCTGAGCACGGAGATTGACCAGCTGAAGCGAACACATGCAAAAGAGACCGAGCAGTTCAAAACAGCGCTCGAGCACGTCAACCTTGAACGAGTGCAGGCGCAGTCAGAGCTACGGGTGGCCAGAAAAACTGCCGACGAATTCGGTCCAAAGTTTGAGGAAAGCATTCGCGAGATCGATGGTCTCCGACGTGAGCTGCTCAATGCGAAAGAGTCGAGCCGGAAGGTAGCCGAGCTCAAGCAGCGCATGGACATCCAGAACAAGGAACTCTACTCTGCACGAGAGGAGTCGTCGGCATTGAAGAAAGAATTCAACCAACTCTTGGCGCTCCTAGAGGACCGAACGTCGGAACTCAAAGGCGCGCAGAGTTTCCTCACGACAGCTGATACCTTTTCTGGAGTTGAGGTCACCAATACCCTGCAGAGACTTAACGCAGAGGTGCTGCAAAGCACGGCGTTTATGGCCGAATCTATGGTTGAACTATTCTTCGCCAGGACGACGCCGCGAGTGAGTAAGACAGATGAACAGCTCGCAGCTTGCAAACGAGCATCTGCCGAGATTGGAGGCGCCATCGTCCATTTCCTCGGCACGAAAAAGCATAGAGACGATCCTATTTTGATCCAAATTGCATTCCAGGCCTATCTGACATATCGTCTACGTTGGATCGCCTGCGCCTGGATCATCGGAGGTGACGAGAATCATAACCGGTTCATCGACGCCATCTACCATAGCGTGCACGAAAAAGGTGAGCGATAGCTGCTTCAAGATGGCTACTTGACGAAATACTCACGCATATACCCAGAGGCACAGGCCATCGCTGGCCGCTGGCGCGCCCTCACGCGAGCCCATGTCCCATCGACGTCCCTCGACGACTCACAGCTCGCATTCCACATTGCGAACAAAATGGTCTCCGGTTTGAGCGACATCCTCCTCGCCACCGGATGCACCGCGCCAAAGGTGGACGTCACGTCCGCTCTCACGTCCAAGTTTGCCGAAAAGCTCGCCTTTTTGACTTCTTTAGCCATGCGTGTCAACAAGATCGTCGGGGAAGAGGTTACCTCGGGCGACTTTGAGGTATTGGCGGTTCCGCCGGCGACCGCATTTGATTTTGCGACGATGGAAGATTCATACGACGATGGTCGCTCTGCAAAACGAGCGAAAAACGTGTCCAGGGTGTTGTGTGCGACAGACTTGGGTCTGAGGAAGAAGACGCGGTTGGGAATGACTGGGGAGAAACAGTGGGAGACGAAGATTTTGCTCAAGCCCAAGGTTGCACTGGAGTCGGTCGTGGAGATCATGGATGAGTGAATGGCATGGTGGGGTGGGGGTGGAGAGTCTGTCTTGTGTATTGTACCATTTGTGCGCTAGTGATTCTTGGCATTGTATATCGTATTAGTCTTTTCCAGTGTTTCTTTTTCGACTCAGTGGTTGGAGGTGAGGACTCTAGGCTTGGTGAACAACACGGTACTTTATTTCGCTATCGTCATCAAAGTTGCAATCTCGAGGTTGGTAAACTTCACCTTGCTCCGCACGATGAAATGAAGAGGCTTGCGGGTAGCGCTCGAGCGCAGAGCACTCGGGCCAAGTCCAGCCAGGATGAAAAACGTCGGTGGCATGCGGCTGTAAGTGAAACGTGTTGTGGTTCGACTCGGGGTCAAACCAATTTCAATCTTTCGTATACTCAGATTACCACATCTACATTTGCGTCACCATCAGATCTACTAGTACGAAGCCAATTTTCGACTACAAACCCCTCACTACAAAATATTCAGACGATACAGTGTAATCAATAACAATCTACATTTGACAAACCTAGTAGCCTCGATTGCAGGGAATCGAGACTTGAAACATGCACGTTCAGCCGCCGAGTAAGCCCAATCGTGTTTGCCCCCAGTTGTACTCTGGGTAACACAGACGGCTCCAGTCCACTGTATGGGGGTGGCAGTCAGTCTCGGCGGTTGCTACACTAGAATAGGCATAGGACTTACATGGAACGACTTTGGACTCTTCTTCCGCCGTTTTCTTTGGCGCTTCAGCCATGACAACAGCAAATCCCCTATACACGAGCGTTAGTAGCTGTGACAACGCGTATCGAATGAAGCCGACGTACTTGTTCAGGTGCCAGTCGATGTGGCTTGATATAATGTGAGTTTGCAAACACACAGCGCTGAAGAAGATAGTTACCCACCAGTGAAGGAACCATGGTCCTGGATTATCGGTGACAAAACGTATGGTGACATTGTCGGTGGGGTCTTTGCCTATAGACACCACGTCACGCCGGACAGGATTTAGGAAATTCGTCTCATTACTGCCAGCATGCCTGACAACAGCAAAGTTATGCTGGGGAAGGTTAGTAAGAAACAAATAAAAGGACAGTGAATCACGCACACCGTGCAGGTGTAGAGGGTGCTGAGGAACATATCCAGAGTCAGCAAGGAACAGCATTGCACAACGCGATACTTACAGGAGCGCCGGGAGCAGCAGCAGGGTTGGGGAAACTTATTTCTATGACCTTGTGCGGGGGAAGTGTATACACGCTTCCGCTTGGCAGCAATTCCGAAGGCTTCCTCACTCCGCTGAGGATTTGAAGAAGGACAGGAACAGGAGGGTTAACAAAGGACGCGCCGCCCAGTGTAAAGTTCCCACGGGCAAAGCCCGGAGGAAGCGCAATGTTCACATCTGCCTTTCCGATCTCAGGTATTCCAGGAGCAGCCGGGTTAAAGAGCGGGTGAAGATCACCCTCATCAAATGAGAGTTCGTATGGGCCAGGGGGTGACGTAGGATCTTCGTCTGTTGCGCCATCATATCGGAGGATGGCTAGATTTTGACCACCATCAAATGTGGCGCCAGGTAAATCGCTTAAAGCACGAATCCAGTAATTTCCGACGGGCTGGTCTGCTGTAACCACTACAGAGTAGCGTTGACCAGCAAGGACGGGTATCGAGTCAACTTCTACGGGAACGACTTCAGTTCCGTCTACCTCAATGATGGTCATTCGGTGGCCATCAATTGTAAAGTTGAACGTTGGATCGCAGGCCGTGGCGACCAGACGGAAGCGATATCGTAACCCTTCTTGAACAGGGATGACTGAGAGTGGTGTCGATGGTCCACCAGCATAGCGACCCTTTCCGTTGATCAAGATTGAATTTGCTCTCACCGCTCCGGGGAGTTGGCTGAGTTTGGTGGAGGGTTCGTGATACCTAAATCCAAGTCAGCATCAAGCCTTTCACTCACCATGAGATGCTCACCAATCCGAGAGCGTGATCACAGTGTTTTCTGCTTGCATTTAACGATAGAGCGCTGAGCAAAACTTGATTGAAACTTACCATCATCGACGTCATACAAATCGGCCAGAGGATCATCGGGGTCATATATGACCAGTGGTCCTCGAAGTCCGTCACAGTACTGAGCTAAATAATGTGAATGGTACCAGTATGTTCCGGTCTGACTGGTGGGGTTGAATCTGTGTACAAATGTTTCTTGCTGACGAAGCGGGCATTGCGTAACCCATGCAACACCGTCAGCCCAGTTCGACTTGTGCTGAAAGATTCCGTGCCAATGCTGTACGAGGTTTGTGAGCATGTGGCCCGCGTCATTCAATTACAATTGTTTACTTACGACACTAGTTTCCAGGGGCATGGTGTCATCCGTGAGTTCATTGAAAAGTCGGACATAGAACTCGTCGCCCTAGAAATGTCTAAGCACCCGATGCAAATGTCGTCACAGAGCTCACCTTGTTGGCCTGTATCAATGGCGAAGGGTATACACCATTAGCAAGAGTTGCTCTGAAACATTCAGCATGCAGTTGCAAGCAACAATCAAAACCAGCTCACGATCGGTTGTACCCGTCTGGTGCAATGAAATTATTTGCAATATGAAGTTGGCTCACAGGTCCGAGTGGATCACCGTCGATTGGTATAGCAGTAAAGGGGGTTAAATCAACATCTGAGTCCAAAACCTTGGGGACCGACGATGCATCAGAGATGGAGGACAATATCAACGCCAGGAGAGACAGGAAGATCATCCAGAATGCTGCGGAGGGATAGATCCTTGATGTGCTACTTCGACACCCGGTCACACCTATTAAATATGCTTCAGCACACCGCTTCACCAACTGCAGGTTCCGCGCGGCAGGGCAACATTTGCCGGTTCCGATGTTCGGACCATGGACATCATGCTGTTAACCGGTCAGTGAGGAACGTCAGCCAACGGTACAATACCTAGGCAGCTTACGGTAAACAGGTACCGCACGAGGCACTAGTCAACACACCGGCTGATTGCGGCGTGCCTGCATCAGCAGGCTCAGAGACAAAATAGTTTACGGTTCCCTGATTTAGCTAGTTCAACGACTGACCTAAACACCACTCCGGGTCGCGGACATCAGATGGTGACAGTCCGGAATGATGAGAGAAAGCGTGAAAATGGCCCACTTAAGTAGTAAGAGCTTTATTCCACTGTCTGTTCGTTTACGGGATCTGAGACGGGGCACTGTCATTGTCAAGACGCGGGGAAAGGGGGACCGATCAAACTTTGAAAGGTCATGCAGAACACATCTCCGATTAGTAGTGCTAGTCCCAATGCTGTAGTCGGCGTTTACACTTACAAGAATTGCAGTTATGTAATAGGGCTTACCCAGTGGCGACAGAGAGGTCAACCCATTGGCAGTGGCAGCTCGGAGCCCGGTGACTACCAAGCTGCAAGTTTGCAGAGTATGCCCTTGCCACACCATGATAGACAGAACCACAATTTGTCCATTCAAAACCACTAGCACCGGCACTCGCGGCTCACCCGATTCGCAGAGCCATACTACCCAAGCCCAGGCCGCTGAGTACAGACAATAATTGTAAGTAAAACGCTAGCGAGCGCTGGTCGTTGTTGCTGCTGGCTGTCCTTATTGTCAGTTTACATGTTCTCTTTGGGTATGATCATGATCAGGGACAGCAAAACTTGGTGAATCATATCCGCGACAAGGAACATCTATCTCGCTGCTTGTCGTCTACAATGCTGAAATAATAGTTTGCCCAGCACACTCAGATTCTTCCGGGTTCATACTTATCATATGCATCCAAGAAAACATGACAGAATTTTCCATTGGAATTCGTACATACTAGACACGGAAAATAAGTTCATGGGGGGGGAGATGGCCTAGTGGTGAAATGCACATGCTCATCAGGCAACATAGATCACGGCCGAGGCAAGCTTCGGCGCTTAGCAAGAAATAGATACTTTGAATGTCCATGCCCTAGTGGCCAAGTAAACCCAGACGTGTTTGTCCCCAATCCAGGTCTGAGGAGCACAGCTCGCTCCAGGCCTCTGCGTGCTCGTAGATCAATTCTGGAATTTGAGTTGACGGTGAGGTATGAGACAAACCTGGAACGACTTTGGATTCCTGATAGGCGGTTATGTTTGGTGCTTCTGCCATCACGACAGCAAATCCGCTAGACCAGGGTATTAGTCCATGCTACCGTTCCGTTGATGTGGACGTACTGGTTGAGGTGCCAGTCGATGTGGCTAGACACGGAGACGTGAGATCACGATCCTACATATCGAGAAGTCACCCACCAGTGAAGGAACCACGGTCCCGGGTTATCTGTCCTGAAACGGATGGTTACATTGTCCGTCGTGCTATTACCTATAGAGACAACATCGCGCCGGACAGGATCCAAGAAATTAACCTCAGTGCTGCCAGCAACCCTAACAACGGCGAAGTTGTGCTTTGAGAAAGTTAAGAAGCGACAGAGAAAAGCGTAGTGAACCACGTACGCCGTGCAGGTGTACAGGGTGCTGACGAACACATTCAGAGTCAGCATATAACGGTGTTTTGCAACCGTAGTACTCACTGGCGCGCCAGGAGCGTTAGCAGGATTGGGGAAGCTTATTTCTACGACCTTGTGTGGGGGAAGCGTATAGATACTCCCGCTCGGCAGTAAATCCGAAGCATCTCTTGCTCCACTGAGGATCTGGAGAAGGACAGGGACAGTGGGGTTTGCCCAGCTCGCGTCGCCAAGTGTGAAGTAACCATCATTAGTGAAACCCGGAGCAAGCACAAGGCTAACATCAGCCTTGCCAAGCTCATGTTCCCCAGGAGCGGCGGCGTTGTAGAGTGGGTGAAGGCTAGACTCATCAAATGGGAGGTCGTAGGGACCAGCGTCTGTCGTGGGATCTTCGTAATCTGCTCCATCGTACCGGAGGATGGCCATATTTTGATTGTTATCGAAGTTGGAGAGAGTTGTGTCGTCGAGTGGCAACGCACGAATCCAGTAATTTCCGACGGTCTGATTTGTAGTAACAACCACGGAATAGCGCTGACCAGCATAGACGGATACCGAGTCTACCTCTACGGGGTAGATCTCGGTGCCATCCACCTCAATAATGGTCATGGGGTGACTATCGATCGAGAAATTGAAGCCGGATCTGCAGGAGGTTGCAACCAGGCGGAAGCGATATCGTAACCCCTCTGTGACATCAACGACCGAAAGGTCAGACGATGGACCTTCAGCATAGCGGCCCTTCCCATTGATTAACGTCGAGTTAGGGTCCACTCCTCTGGTAAGCTGGCCAAGGACGAGAGAGGTTAGGTGGTACCTAAATCCAGGTTGAATACACCTTTTCATTAGAAACAAACTTCGCACCAGTCCGAAAGGGTGATGACAGTAGTTTCTGCTTGCATGAGAGAATAGACCATGGACTACAAACGATCGCGACGTACCATCATCGACATCATACAAATCTGCATGAGGATCATCAGGGTCATAGATAACCAGTGGTCCCCGGAGTCCGTCACAGTACTGAGTCGAGTAATGCGAGTGATACCAGTACGTTCCAGTCTGATTGGTCGCATTGAATTTTTGCACGAATGATTCTTGCTGACGGAGAGGGCATTGCGTGACGTATGAAACGCCATCGGCCCAGTTTGATTTGTGCTGGAAAATTCCGTGAAAGTGCTTCGAGAGGTAAACGAGGTTCAGTTGCGTGGCTCGAATTCAGTGTAGAATAGTTTACTTACAACACTGGTTTCGAGAGGCATCCTATATTCCGTGAGTTCATTCACAACTTCAACACGAAACTCGTCGCCCTAAGAAGATATTAGTATAACAACAGTATAGATATCTTCCAATCCTCGCCTTATTGGCCCGAAGAAGCGGCCCAGGGAGTTCACCATTGACAAGGGTTGCCCTTGGAATTGTTCAAGATGTATTCCTGAGGTGTTAATCACATCAACTCACGATCGGTTATACCCATCTGGCGCGACGTAATGGTTTGCGATACGAAACTGGGCCGCAGGACCAACCACAGATCGTGCAGCGGTCCGCACCGGTATACCTATGTCAGAGTCCAAACCCCTGGAATCCGACCACTCAGGAACGGCCAAGCACAGTAAAGATGTAAGGATGGAGTGGAGCCACTTCTTCATAGGTGAGCGAACTGGTGTGATACCTGGAACCCATGCAGCTATTCTTTTATATGCTCGAGTACACCGATTATCGGTTTTGCGCTGGTTTTTGTGCGGCTGCCATGATTGGAAGGTTTAGCATTCCGTTATTCATCCTATTATTATGGAAAGCAGTCGAGCGCCACAATGGTCTTGAAACTCGAGACATTCATCGCAGTTCAACTGATACTGCAGATCTCGATGCAGACATTAGGGATCTCTGGAATCAATTATTCAAATAAATAACAGTTTTTGAAACACCTGTGTTTCGCAGAGAAATCATGTCACTGGCAACTCAAGCACAAAAAATATTATTATATGTCAGTCAACCGCGTGCCGTTGAACGATAAATAACGCATACCTGATTACTGCAGGAAGACAGGTAGTCGGATAGGATTGCAGCGGTTAAGTCGGGTCGCATCAGTAACAATCTGCAAGAACTGCGAATTTCTAACAATTACGGGTGAGGCTAGAAGGCTCAATTGCAAACCACTGGAGGCATCTCCGTTATCTATCGCCAATCAAAGGACTGATATAAATAATCGAATAGCAACTGACCTTGGCGGCGCTTCTGATCACTGCGAAACCTTCCAAGCCGAACCGACGTCGGATACGAAATAGAGACGAGTGCAAACGTTACGAAGCAAACACAAAGATTCTTCACTGACGGCGTAGTGTCATTCTATACCTTTGACATGTTCACCTAGGCCGGTATATATGTCAAATGTCGTCGATCAACCTAGTTGAACCCTCAGATCAGCAAGCGAATAAGATGACCTACCTGTACCAGTTTCAGCTGGAACGACTCCAATTTACTTCCATGGAGGTCCGGCGGATCTCTCGGTCGTGCTTCGAACAAACAATGGCGATTGTAGATGACGGTCTGCATCCACCTACCGCACTTCTTTTTTGGCCGTTGCGTCTTCCGTGAATTACCTCATCCAAATTGAACTTCTCAAAGACCACCTGCGTATCTCCAGCATCGTAGGCATCCTTACATCGTGTGCATCAGTGACATGAGTATCGACAACAGCGAGAATTGTGAAACAGAAATGGAGGGTTGATTTCCAGGAAATCAGGGCAAGACGTTGCATGCAAATTTGTGTGGCAATATTGTCTCAACCTTGGTGGCGTAGAAGGCAGCTAAAATGACTTAGATTATTGGCATGAAACCGGAGGAGATTGCATACTATCTTTCCAAGCATAGTCGCGAGATCTAGCAGATTGGTTGGCCAGTTGCCCTCACGCCGATTGGTCGCCGAGTTGATCGGACTTGATCCAATGGCGCATGAGCAATCCTGGGGCACATTTCTTAGCCATGCCAACTCCGTTTTATTCCCCAGTAACTTTCTGGCCGAATCGGGAGATTAGATGCGGGGCGGGCGCATCAGGAAAAAAGGTACTACCAAAATAGTACTATGTAGACACTGTAGTACGGTAGAAGTACATGGCCCACAGATTACTACATAGCTCAATCATAGAGCCCAAAGCAGTTACTACATTGCACCATTATTGCACGATATTGCCTACAGAACAAATACATCCCTTTGAGGGAGGGGGGGGAAAGCCTCAACTTTTGTATTCAGATCATTCGATAAAAATCAATATATTATTTATGACTACAAACATTCATAAATTGCATACGTAGTCGTCGTCAACGTGGTGGTGATGGGACCCAGTGCAGCTCCACTGTTGTCGTCACTCTCGTGCCGTCGCCATCGCAGAGTCATCGGGCGGGAACGCGGCTGCGTCGTTCTAGGGGTTGTGGTGGTGGTGACGCCGCAGTACCTGCGTCGTTGCCTCGCCATCGTTCGTGTCATGCCGTCATTATCGACGACGTGGTGGCGGCGGCGGAGGGGATGCGACTGCGACCGCGTCATCGGGAACAATAGGATGGTGCGACAACGACAGTTTTATCGTCGCATCATTGACCTCGGGTCGTGATGGTTGGACTAGGGATGTGTCACGTAGTGGTGGCAGAGTCATCACTATCACTGTGCTGCATCGTCGTTGCCGTGTGGTATGGGTGGCAGCAGTTGCGCTGTCGTCGTTGCCATGGCAGGCAGTTGGGTCCAGCGAGCAAACCGTGAGGTTCGTGAACCCCTCTGAAAAGGACCAGGTAGTGGGTGTTGAGCGAGCTGCGTGTCGGGAGAGGTCCAGGAGGGAGGGGCTCCAACGTCGACAAAGCCGTTGGACTGGTGACAGGCCGCCAGGGTCCAGATGGGGCAAGGATGCGTCGAACGAGCCAATGGGCTCGTCAACGGCTGAGAAGGGGTCCGGACGGGGCGGGCAGGCGTCAAGCAAGCCGTTGGGCTCGAGACAGTTTGGGAAGGGGCCAGGGAGGGCAGAATGCTCGTCGACACATTGGGAGGGTCCTGGTGCAGCAAGGAGGTACCTCAGGAAGGGTCCAGCGGGGGCAGGGTTGCGTCGAGCGAGCCGTTCGGCTCATCGATCAGGAGGAATCCAGGGGATGAGCGGGCAGTCCGTCAGGCCTTCAGGTATGCCATCAGGCTTGCTGACGACTCGGGAGGTGTTCACAAACTTGTGTGAGGGTGAGAGAAAAAGTGTGAGAGAAGGCACTCAGACGAGAAGTAACATTGTCACATGACTGTGCACGGACCCTCGCTAACTTGTCGTACCACCCTACGTGCACGACGGTGACGCGACGCGCACAGCAACATTGTCGCCGTCACGATGCGCGATATGACCACCACCATACTCTACTACTCGACCCGACGACCCACCCCCATTTTTGTCCTTGCCCTCACCCACAACGCGCACGATGGCACAATGTCAATGGCACCAGCACCACCCCACCACTAATGCATGATGGCAACATCAACCCGATGCGACGCACGGCGACATTGTTGTCAGCCCCATTGCACCCGCCCAAGGTATGTTCCAGCTTTGCTCGTGCCTTTGGAAACGCGCTCAATGGCGGGTCCCTGCCATCCCGGATCTACAGCATACGCTAACAGCCACCGCTGGGCCCGTGCCTCTGAAAATGCACCAAAGGGTGCGTTCTCGCCGCACCATACCCCTCAACCGGTGTGTTGTTACCCCATGCCCTACCCCCTTTCTTGACCGTCACCTAGGCATGTTCCAACTTCTCGTGCGTTCGGAAATGTCCCCAGTGGCACGTTCTCGCCCCCTTCCTTATGGAGAACAAGGCCATCGGCTCATCACGCCACGTCCTTCATGCCCGTACATGTAATAACGTGCCAAACAGTGCGTTGTTACCCCATACCCCACCCCTCTTTCTTGACCGTCGCCCAAGGCATGTTCCGACCTCACTCGTACCTCCTGAAATGCGCCGGATGGCGCGTTCTCGCACCACCACATGCCCCACCCCTTCCTTGGGGACAACGAGCCCAATGGCTCATCACCACGCCTTTGGAACCCTCTCAATGGCGTGTTTTGACACCATGTTATACTTGGTACATGTATGATGTTGTATTGCGGAACTATATTGCTGTTGGATATCCTACATAGTGCAACACGGGTATCTGAGTTCGTGTGGAGTTCCAACCATAGTACCTTGTGATGGTGTTGTTTACTACATCGCACCATAGTGACAACATAGAGGTGGTAGGTGCTATGTGGTACTACTGATATAATCCTTTTTTGCTGATGCGTTCAGCGTTGCAACGGTCAACAATCAATTGATCGTGGGGCCGCCGCCTGCTTACATCATCAGCAAAACACGGACTTAGGTACAGTATGCTGCAGTAATCCACAGCTACCATTCGCATATCATTACCATCTCACAAGGCAACCAGCAACCTGCAGCTGAGTACAGCGAACGAGCAGCTGCCCGGCTGCACCACAGAGGTATGTATGGGCTACATTTAGATTAGTAGTAGATATATTTTATGTTTTGTAAGTAAACTGTAATTTATGGACTTAGTGATTTTCATGATCATGTTGAAGTTGTGTTTTGCAATAAATGTCTTTCTACTAAAGGTGCCGCTGCTGTCACACCATCACCACCACCATCACCACCACGTTATTGATAACAACAATGACTGTTACTACCACCTTGTCACCACCCATCACTGCGATGGTGTGCAATTTTTGTGGTAATCTCTTCGACATGTAGTGATGTATCGGTTTGTGGTCTGATGTTTGCGAAGATCTTTTTGCCGAGTATGCCTGGGTTCGATTCCTTGCATCCACAATTTTTGTGACAACTGTTTCCACTTGGTAATGACGATGGGGCTTCCTAGGATGCATCCAATGGTGCTTCTGAGCATCCCTGCACTTTTTTGTATTTTCCTGGGGCTTCACTACCAGCCCGGACTCGACCTACCCCTGCCATACGAAGTACACCAGATGTTCTATGGCATGACCGCCTAACCCGCCCGTTTTGGTAGGCACGTCAAACTTCGAAGTCATGCCATAGAGTACGAGACTGATATATGGTCATGTGCGGGTCGTAGCGTGTACAATTCTGGACGACTGTTGTTCACACGATGAGGATGGATGAGTAAAACAGATTTGGTAGCATTCACAATGTATAGTCCATCGCAATAGCAAAATGTCATGACGCGCGACCGGGTGAAAGGGGCCACTGCCCATCGTGCATCCGGGCACGGGTTGGTCCCGTTCTAGTACGTATTGTTTTGGCACAGTTGTTTCCAGTCCGCTGCGTGAGAAGTTATGAATCCCCAGAGTTTACCCTCGTATAATGCACCACGTACTTGGAACTACTTGGGATTCCTCATAGGCCGTTTCGTTCGGCGCCTCTGCCATCACAACTGCAAACCCACTAGACATGGTTGTTAGTTACGGTGGAGTGGTGGAGGGTCAGTTCCGTTGACGTGGACGTACTGGTTGAGGTGCCAGTCGATATGACTAGATATTGGCATAAGATCGCGGTCGCGCGGCACGAGGAGGCGATTACTTACCAGTGGAGGACCCAAGGTCCGGGATTATCCGTGGTGAAACGGATGGTGACGTTGTCCGTCGAACTGCTACCCATAGACACGACATCGCGCCGGACAGGATTTTTGAAATTCGTCTTGTTGCTGCCCGCAACTCTGACGACATTAAAGTTGTGCTAAAGAACAATTTAGTGAACGATGCAAAAATGAAGTGGTTCTCATACGCCATGCAAATGGATAGGGTGCTTCAAAAAGTATCGGAATTAGCATGAGAAGACAAGTTACAGAGCACTTACGGGGCCACCGGGGGCTGCAGTAGGGCTAGGGAAGCTTATTTCTATAACCTTGTTCGGGGGAAGTGTGTAAATACTTCCGTTTGGCAACAGTTCCGAAGCTTTTCGTGCACCACTGAGGATCTGGAGAAGGACAGGAACGTTGGGGTTGTCGAAGGACGTGTTGCCAAATGTAAAGTAACCGGACGAGTTGAAACCCGGCGAGAGCGAGAGGCTCACATCCGCCTCTCCGATCTCGGGTGTCCCTGGAGCACCTGGGTCGATGAGCGGGTGAAGATCGCCCTCGTCAAAAGCGATGTCGTAAGGGCCAGCTTCTGACGTAGGGTCTTGGTCTGGCGCGCCTTCGTACCAAAGGATAGCCAAATTTTGACCACCATCAAACGTAGCGTTAGTTTGATCCGTCAAGGCACGAATCCAGTAGTTTCCGACGGTCTTGTTTGCTGTGACAACCACGGAATAGCGCTGGCCCGAATGAATGGGTATATAATCCGCTTCAACGGGTTCCACTTCAGTGCCTTCTACCTCAATGATAGTCATTCGGTGACCGTCAATCGTGAAGTTGAACAAAGGATCGCAAGACATGGAGACAACGCGGAAGCGATATCGCAGCCCCTGTTGGACACTGATGACGGAGAGCGGGACGGATGGTCCCCCTGAGTAGCGACCCTTGCCATTGATCAGTGTTGTGTTGGAATTCACCCTCATGAAGGATTCGCCGAGTTTGAGAGAAGGATCGTGATACCTAAGTCCGTGTCACTGCCTTAGGCTCTCTGTTCTGCACAAATTCCTCACCAATCCGAGAGTGTGATAATGGTATTTTCTGTTAGCCTTTTAATGTGGTAATTAGACAGAGAATCGATAGACTGACCATCATCTATGTCATACATGTGTGCCAGAGGGTCTTCGGGATCATATATGACCAGTGGTCCTCGAACGCCGTCGCAACGCTGAGTTGAGTAATGTGAATGATACCAATACGTCCCGGTCTGGTTAGTTGTAGTAAATTGCTGCACGAACTGGTTCTTCTGACGGACAGGACACTGAGTGATGTAAGAGGCTCCGTCAGCCCAGTTAGACTTGCGTTGAAAAATTCCATGATAATGCTTTGGGAGCTATATGAGGACTCAGTTTGCACGAATTGGGAGCCAACGACTCACGATGCTAGTGTCCAGAGGCATGGTATCATCAGTGAGCTCGTTGACAACTTGAATACTGAAATTATCGTGCTAGAAGAACAATGAGTGCCTATCTCAACAATATTGTAGTTCTCACTTTGTTGGCCATAATCAGCGGTCCGAGTTCCCCATTGACAAGGGCTGCCCTACAGACTGACTGTCAGGGATCTATAACTAGTAGTAATAAATTGACCTCACGATCGGTTGTACCCATCTGGGGAAATGTAACCATTCGAGATACGAAGTTGGCTCACAGGACCAAGCACCCATGCCTCCGATCGTTTGGAGATTGAAGTGACGCCAGAAACGAGGAACGATGACAACGAAAGGATAGACAGGAACAACATCCCGAACATTTGGGAGAGAACTAGAGAGAATTGGGATGGGTACTTCAACGCCCTCACGCTTCCATTAAATACTTCAGGAACAAAAGGTTAGTTCGTCGTAGGCTAGTGTTACCCAGGTAGAAGCAACCTTTCCGTCGTCCCTCTTATTCTTGCGGCAATATTGCTCCAATAGCACCAGCTGCCGCGTGCAACATTTATGAAACAGAGGAAACGATCACCGCGCGCTTTAGTGCCTGGAAGGAGTAGACGATCTAAGATGCCTCTTATGTAGAATAATCGTAGTGACTGAGTAGAAGAACATATTTCAATCCACTGTACATATAGTGCAGGAAGTGGTGCGTACCGCCGAATGACAGAATTCTAGGAGAAATTACCAAAGTGACATGGCACCGAGATCGCAAAAGCCCTCACAAAGTCAGTGTTATAAATAGTGGATCACATCTCACAAAAGTTCGAAACGATGGTTTCAGTACTTCAAGCAGCGGTGCGACCACGTTCTCGATACAGAGTCTGAACACATAGTGTGCGCACAATTGAAACACGGTTATTGTCTAGGGCTGCCGAGGGCAACCCGATAATCGAGTCAGGATCATTTTGGGAGACGCTCACAGGTACCATCCTATGGAAAGCCGGAAGGCCGAGCATCCTTTATCAGGAGACATGATTGTCCCGCTTTGAAACTTCCGGATTACTTGCATAACCAAGGCGTTTATCTCCGTAGCATCACCTTTCGTTGCACGTAGCTAAGTGGTGAGAAAGAGGGCAAATTTAGAACGTCTAGAGCAACTTGGTGTGAAAACGAAATCATGATGGTAATGAGCGGAGGGATTTCATAACAATCTTTTGTTCCGTTCTGCCTCCGACCTCGGAGCCTATAATTCACCCGCACAGGGTTGATCCTCAATCATACATCCCAGAATGTCGTTTCCGAGTCAGACACCATTCTCGTACAAGTAAGTACTTCCAATCAGAGCCAAAAAAAGAGTACCAGTCGATGTCTGCAAAGACTCTGGCTAGCCTCTCCGCAGACAAGCCAACTGCGACGATCTGGTTATTGAGTACATGCATACCCGCTCCGCAGTGTTCCGGAGTCATTATCTCGCATGCATTCTCAGACCTCCGATTGGCGCCGGGCACGATTTTCATACAGGATCTGTGGATGAATATATGAGCTCTTCAACTTCAGCCCCCCACCCATACAATTGAAGTTGGACTGTTGAACTCATCAGGCTAGCGTATATTTTTGTACGACTGCCATGGCATGGAGAGATACAGGTACAGGTTTCCGTTCAGAATCGCCCCACATGTGCAATCAGTAATTTACACCTTGGAGATAGTCGCGCACGATAAAGCGGCAAACCCACTGACACGCAATCACACAGCCACCTAGTCATCCTCTCTTTTGATCCTCTTCGTTTTACCTACTTGAATACGTTCAATATGAAAGTGGGAGTAGAACGCAGAACACGACATACATGAAGGTGTAAGCCCGCCATCCTCGTACTCTCTCTTGACGGTTACTGTTCACGATGTCAAGTTGGTCTATCTGTCAAACATGTACGCGTGCCAATCAAACGAACATACTGCATGCTATTCGGGCGTCACCACCAGGCGGAAATGATGATGCAGCAGTGGTTTCATCCTGAAGCAAAGCATTTATGCTGGCTTCGAGTTCCGCCGAGGGTTCATATCCTAAACTTGCCGGAGGTACGCTTTCGGACCCTATAAGTGCCTCAGCAGTCTACAAGACAAATGGGAAATAAAAAGACGAAGACGGACCTGCATTGCGTCCTGGAACATTGTGAGATGGTGAACGAGCAAGTGGGGGCGATTCTTCAGGTTCAGGTTGACGAAGAGAGTTGATGGCTTCGATGAGGTCTTGAGAAGGTTGGTATTCTGTAGGGGCTCAGTCAATAATTGTCGCGAGCTAAGAATAGATACGAGTGTTCAGGGAAAATGTCACACCAGATGTGGAATTGATGCAGTGGCGAGCGGCATCTTCCTCTGTCTTGACTTCGGCGAATTCCGCCTTGACCAAAATCTGCGCAGTTTCGCTTTTCACGTTTTTCACATCCTCTTCTGGAGGATCGGTCGCACGGATTAAGCTTAGTGCGTCTTCGTCTATGCAGGTAGGAATCAAATCGATTCGCAAGAGAGGGAAGAGACGTGAACTTACCTAATTCATAAGGATCTAGCTTCTTAATAAATTTGAGGGATGGCGACGACGAGGTTTCCGTTTCATGTTGACTTTGAGACTGTTTTAAGAACATTGCATGAGATGGATGTTGAGCAGGTGGCGCGTAAGGTGTGAAAAGGTTGGTCGACTAGCATCGCAGAATATGTCAGTAAACGTTCCAGTAGTGTAGCAAGTTACTCGCTGCCGAGCGTTGTTCTACGAATCGCTCTTCAGATTCTTGTTGATGCGATCGTTGTGGAGGTGCTGGTGATGGTATCACAGTTGAAGGTGGCGGTGAAGTTGCCGGCCGCGACACCGGACCCGCGTTATTTCCCTGGTCAGGTATTGGTGGTCGTGGGATCGGTTGAACGAAGCTCGTGAGGGTGGATGGTGGTGAGATCCAAGATGGTGGTGGGTATGGTGATATAGCAGGTACAGTGTTGAGGGGTAGGGGGCTTGGATGGTTTTCTGCCCAATTGTCTGAAAACACGGTTAGGTTAACGTACCACAATGGTATCACGAAATTGTGCTGGCCAGAACAAGAGATGTACTTACGGTTTGCAGGGTCTCCATTGTTTCTCCAGTTGTAAAGAAAGACGCATGTTGATCGAGGGTCGTTGGGATTCGGGTAATCTCTCCCGAAATTGGCCCAGCGGTGCTCGCCAAGGAGAGGGATGATATTCGTACCCTCTTCAAACTGCAAGATGACTTCGTCACGCTACGAGAGGATTGCGGGAGAAGGATTTCAATAGAAGATTGTCAGTCCCTCGACAGGCCGGTACCGTCGCTACAAGTTTCAGACCAAACAGCAACACTTACCGTGCCCATGTTATAAATACATTCAATCGTAGGTACGCGTTCTCCACACACTCCAGAGTGCTGAAGGGCAAACCGTGCCCAGGAAGCAACGCGATTGAAGTCACCCTCTGCCCGTGAGCGTGGATTACGGTGCATGCCCCATGGGTGGGTGACCACAACGTACACCTCATTGGGAAGGTCCGTGTACGGAGGACCGTTTTTTGGTCGTTTTGGCATCACTTGTGGTATCTTGAGTTCGTGAAAGAGTCTGCGTGAGTGGCACAAAGAACACGTTGATCATCGTGAGGATATCGAGAAGACCGTTTCATGATCGGAAGAACTATCGGAGGTCGGATCGAGAATAACGTAACAAGGTTCCTTTGTTGTTTTCTCGTTTTCTCAGGCTGCCATCCATTCCGCCATGCTTAGCCACATACGAGAGCTATTTTTCCTGACAAGATTTTCATCCAAACGAGTCACATAACAAACACTTTTTATATTGATAAAGTGCCAGGAGATATCGCGCGAGTCCCATGTACAAAGCTAGTACATGTCTGAGTCTCATCGCATATGCAGACGCCACCATCCTCGACGTTTTAATGCCACGACGCCAGCGTCACTATCTATCGGAAGCAGTGGAGTGGCGTCCAAAGCACTGATTTATCTGGCTCGATACACGTCCCGGCGGAAGGAAGTCCACTGCAGAATGAATAAAACGTTCGTCTACGGCGAGTTTAGGACGGGGTCGGCAGTCAACCTGACCAAGAACTCGCTATATATAATATAATCCCAGTAAGGTACGCACATCATACATCGAAGATACACCCTCGTAATACCAGCCCATAGAACTCCTACTTTTCCGTCCATCTGTGCGGACTCATAATTGCTGAGGCTTTCGTCGACAAGGGCTGCACTTCTTCTGATAAACCGAGAACTGGTTCTGGATAACTCCTCGTGTCGATGGGTACATGCGAGTGAGTACAGAGAACATGTCATTTCGACATCGTGGTTTACCTCGCACGTTAGGAGACGGTAGTGTATATTGCTAGCCCGAATTCACAGATACCTTTTACACTCTTCACCACCCCGATCTGTGTGAATTGATCCTGTGACCAATCTTACCAAGCGGTGACATCGCTGCTGCGTTTTAGCGACACCGACGGTACCGTCGAAGCCCACGAGAATTCACCCATCCTCTCCGACTAGGTAAGCCATCAGTAGAGGCTAATGTGTAACACGGGACCAAAAGAAGAAACGACAAAGCAAAGATCTTCGAAAAATGAGGCCAGTGGGTCGGAAACATAACCTCTACGTCCTGCTTACCCCCAAGGTTCACAGACTGCAAGTCAACGATTTGCTTTCCGTTTTCGTTCTCCATTGAACTCAATCAAATGGAGCATCCTTGTGTGCATTGGCACATGAGATGACCTGTGGTCGGACCCGGACGGCTTAATTCTTATCACCGATGTGGAGGGACGGCCCACTTTCTTCTGAACACCATCCACTGTCCCTGCTTATACATTTACATCACCATTTCACATCTTCCCCTGAAGACTTCAGTGCTTCGCTTGGGGGTATAGTTTACAGGTGCAGTCATGGGTCTAGAAGTGGCGTTCCCCGGCTTCCCACGCTTTTGTTTTTTACAAGATTTACAACCATCCAATTGTTTCACATCCACAGCAAAGGATACCGAGCGATCCAACGACCAAGATGTCCGTCGCCCTGGCTTGCATGCAAAATCTCTGGAAGAAACAGGTCGATTTGAAATGTCCTCGTTGCCTGCCGCATCGCTATCCTTGAAGCCGCATCCCTGAGCGTCCGGATGCCATCAACACATCATTGACATGCATCATGATTCATCATCGCCTTCGAGCGTGACAAGTGCGTGTGCCACCGCCGCCGCATTTTGCCCGTTCGCATCGACCAGTGAACTAGTAGCGCGAATTCAAATATTGAAACGTTTGATGATGCATATCATGCGCCATGCGCTTCTCCGTGTACGTATCTGCCACGGCGAGGGAGGGCGTCTTTTTGGGACACGGACTAACTACTTACCCACAGTACTAAGTACAGAGTGTCGCATGGCATGCACTTCCGATGCGCGTGCGTCCCGCTTCGTCGTTTCACGCACAGGCAGCATCTCCTACTGAGAACTCGGAGCTCGACCCATAAGCACGTACACTGGCTACCATGCGTCGATATGCGTCCGCGCGAGCGTTGCCCCCCCATCAAGCGCGTGACGTGACACGGCACTACATGCGCCCGGGCCCTGTGGCAAGAAGCTTCCCAATGTGGCGTTTTCGGAAGTGAAGCATTTCCCCTATCATCATATCTAGCTCGGTTCCGTAACGAGGTTCATTCCTCGAAGCCTCCGATTCGTCTATTCCCCGCTGCATATGTGCTATGTAGTGGCACGTTCCATATCACATGGCAGTTCGGCACCTTTTGTGGCGGGACCAACGAGTAGGTTGACTGGTCCGATGCCGCTTCGCTGAAGTGGAAAGGAAGTCTTACCTTGGGCATGTCAGTGGCCGCGATAAAGCCGAGGGGGGGGGTCCGCTGAATGGGCGTCATGTGTACCAGTACACACGCACCCTTATCTTCTCTATCCTGAAATGCTGGCAGGTATGTTCAGTCCCTGGGAAGACAAGGTTATGCTCACAATGGAAGAACCTCCTGGCAGGTCCCCCTAGGCTGTGACAGTGCCATACAGATTAGGGCCTCAGCGTCGTCTGTGATCTCGGCTACGGCAAAGGGTCAGTTTACTTATAGATCGATGCGGGTCCAGTCGCCTCGCCCGAACAACCTGCTTTCAGGTACATACCAATCATATCTCCCCTGGGCCTGGTCCGGGTATTGGAAGCGAGCAACCTGACCACATTCGTTCCTTCGTTCCTTGCAGCACAGTCCATATCTCACAATCTCTCTCTATATCGCCCACGCCTTTCACGACCGCGCTCCCTCCCGCCCATTCCTCTTTACCCACCGACCAACATGTATATTCTTGAGGCAGTCTTGGCATTAACGTCCCGACTCTTGTCTGTGTTGTCCCCCAGCGTGGAACAGGACGTTGGCGCGCTCGCCTATTACAACCCCACCGTCCACGGGGGCTCGATGCTCCTGGATGCCTTGAACGGGTACGGAGAACCATTAAATGTCCGTCTCTTCCCCTCATTGTCCGTTTTGCCCCTCAATCCCGTCTGAAATGGGTTGCTTGGAGGACAGGTCATCGTCTCTGGCATGAGCGCGCCAGACGTCCTGACGGATGACGGCATCGTCAACTACGCGCGCGCGATCGGCTTGTACGTGCTATCTGTTTTTTGTTTGAACCTGCGCCGCCGCTCAACAACGTTTGCATTTGCATGTTCATGTCAAACAGCTCGGAAGAATGTTTCGGGATTCATCTCGGGACGCCGTTCCCGGCCAACCTGGGCGATGGAAACGGGTGGGTCAATCAGACGGTCGAGCTGCGCCAGGATTATGGGGACTCGGGGGCTGGTACGTGTTTGGAGAGTTTGATCGGTGGAAACCATTTCCGGTGGGTTTTTCAGTTTACGCGCGCGGGCGAAACAGAGGGACGTGGACTGAACGAGAAGCACCACAGTGTGTTTCGTCAAAACGGGACGGTGGCGTACAGCGGGGCGTTGTTTTTAGCGTGCGTACTTATTCGTCGTCGTGTTGCGCTTCGAGCCCACCAGACTGATTACATACACACATGCCGCCGCCGGAACAGCGTGTCCAAGGAAGAGGTAAGCCTGTCGTGGTTCTCATCGTGGGTGTTCTAGAGTCTTGATGTCGGATGGGACCAATTAGCCCGTGACGGACCATCATGACGTCATCCCAGACGGGTACGACATTGGCAGGTGCGTCTCGTTTTTCATCTTCTTCGTTCGTATCCGTGTTTATGAATGGTGTCTGGCAGGGATAGCCTGGTCGCCAACGCGGTCGGCTTGACGGACTTCGATGGGGTGCAGTACATGACCCAGGCGGAGAACGTGACGGGATTGTTGGCGCCTGGCGACAAGGGCGTGAATCATGGTGCGTGCACGCGCGTCGAGGTCGAGGTGATGCTGACGGCGTCGGTGGATCGTCATAGGTATTGCGCAGGATGGGATCGTGACAGTGTTGACGGTTCAGATCGTGTGAGGGTGGTCTCTGTTACGTGTATCATTTGTATCGTACGAGTAGTATTGGCTCCAGGAGCGTCAGGTTGTTTATTTATTCTATTCTATGTACTACCGATCGGACGGATGTTGGATCTATTTCATTTTGGATCGATCGAAGAGTTATTCGTGTTCCGCGGCGGGTCCGTATTTGTCTTTCATCCACGACCGTTGTGCTCGTATACCCTTTTCACGACTCGAGTGCACTCTGTTATTTCCGTTGATCTTACCTGCATGCGTATACAAAAACGATGAATTGATGATGTTTTGATGAAGTGATCCGGGCCTCTCACGGCAATGATAAACCGTGTCAAGAGTCCGACATGCTCCGCTTCAAAGTAAATGAGGGATAAAGTGTCGCGGAGTGGAAATGTTCACAAGCCTTCTCATCCAAGTGCCTTTCTCTCTCCACATGGTAGCAACGTTAAAACTTTAGTTCCATTGAAATGAGTGACCCTTGGTATCCTGACACACATAGATAGTACTACCGCTACACAGATATAAATCATCAAAGGGGGTATCCATCCTCACAGGATAACGCCCGCTGCCTCGCTGAGGAGAACGAGCAACCTGTCCTGCGTATGCGGGTGAGCCATCTCTTCCACAGAACGTGCGTGTGGGCGTACTTTGTCTTGTTCGGAGTCTGCGTACAGGAACCAAGTGAATCCGCCGGCAAATTTGACGGCAAAAGAGTGTGGTATAGCTTCCAATTCTTCAAAACCTTCGAACCACTCGTGGAAACTCTCTATGCGGCCGTCGAGGTCGAAGAGGTCAACGGAACGGGTCGAATCCTGGAAGAGACGTGAGTATATGCGCGTGGACGAATAACGCCACTTACACGCTGATTCCTGCAGAGTGAGAGCTGTCCATGTGCGAGATCGAACATGAAATAACGCCGTTTCCACGTGAGATTGTCAGAGGTCTGTATCGTCACCCAACCGTTGAATGTTTCGGGGGAACTGTCCTGGAGGACGGCATCGCTGATGCGCTGAATGCGAGAGCGCCGCTCTTCCGCGAAGCGTTTGCGTTCCTCTTCCTTCTCGCTCGACTCGGACGCAACGCGACGGATCTGCTCGTGTCTCCATTTCTGCAATTCACGGGTGTAGCGTAATCTACGTTCGTGTTCCACCCGCTTTCGCTCCTTGATCTCGCGGAGACGCTGTTCCTCCGTGGCCTGGGTCTCACGCTCTTCTCTCGCCCTGCGTGCTGCGGCGTGCTTGAGCTGGTCCTGGAGAAGAGCTTTACGGCGGGCCTCGTCTTCACGGGCCTTTTGCTCTGACTCTGCTTTTTCGCGTTGTCTGCGCGCCTGACGTTCTTGCTCTTCGCGGAGGGCGTCTTGTTCTTCTCGTTCGCGACGACGCTGGGTGGAGAGCTGGCGTTTGAGGCGTTCCTCCGGGGTGAGACGGACGCGGGGTGGGGTAAGACGTGGCTGGGGTATGGCTTTGGGTGGAACGGGGGGCGGAGGCGGGGTGGACGGGGGGTATTGGATGTGGTCTTGGGACATGGCGTTGTTGTTGTCATGGACGATGGGAAGCGGTTTCATAACACGGGACCTGAGATGTGGCTGTACAGGTGAATCCTTGGGCGGAGGTGTCGGCGGTGGTGGTGGTAGTGTGTCCAGGATGGCTGGCGTGTTATTGGGACGTTTACGACGAACGGAAATGAGAGATATGAACGCACGAATCATGGAAAATAAATAAAATGTACAACACAAGCATGCATAGCAAGTACAACAAGAACAATTGTATATCTTATCAATAATTGTATACATCACGTGAGCGTAGGGTGATGGTCCGTGCGCAGTGGCTATGACCGTGTGAAAAACGTGTGATGGCTGTGACACGACGCCGTCACAGCATCCGTTTGGATTCCCCCGGCTGTCGTTCGTACGCTAATCACGGCCAGGTTCACACTGCGGGCCAAAATGATAATCCAACCGGCTCATTTCACCCCCCCGTCGTCGTCCCCGACAGCGAGCTCGCAGATTTCTCCCCGCGATCACATATACAAAGGCAAGTTTACGCACAGATCATGGCAGCAATTACCTCCAGAACTCGTCAGGTACGTGTACGCCACTCTCATCACCATCCTCATAATAACTTCAGCCCCTCCCCATCAGGGCCATTGCTACTCAATATCTCCTCGACTTACAACAAACAAGCTACTGTCCCCTTACTTGGGACGCAAAGGAACTCTGGCATCCCAGAATCGCATACACAACTTTTCGCGATGCAATCGCTCTCGAAAAGCTCATGCAAGTAACCCCATCCTGGGCCGTCGCGCGTTAGTATACCCCCCTCTTTCTCGTATCGAACCGCGCTTATAGCCAACCTCTAGTCGAAACCCACTTGTTTTGGAACAAGGCTTGCAACGTCCTCGATCCCCATGACATCCTCGCCCACTATCAGTATGTCCGCCCCCAACCACCCCCACCCGGCGCAGCGGGCGGGGCCGCTCCGGGCCATCTCCAGCTCCCATATCGAATATCCCCTTTTCGTCACTTTCGTCAAATGACCGCCCGTACTTGCTTCGTCTGTCGTATAAATTCGCCCTTTTCTTCCGCCGGTCTCGCCCTCGCAAAGAGAACCCACCACACACCCACTTTAGGCCCCGTCGCCCTCTGTCGCGAGCATCGCAAAAACTCGTTCTGTGGCCTATGTCTTCGTGAAGCCCCTGCTGCCGAAACAGACTCCCAGTTCGACATGCACGGAAACACCATCCGCTTTACCCCCTATCATCAACCGTATGGCCCGACAAACCTGGGCATTACTGCTTACTCCCCCTATACCACCCCTCTCAATCCCGCACTCATGGTGTGCTGTGCAGACAACGAAGACGACGAATCCTGGCCCAACGTAGATGCAACTTGCCGTTCTTGTCGCGGCGAGTGGCTGTGGCAACGCATCTCCACCAGCCTTCGCGACCGCGAAGCCGTCGGAGGTCCCCGTTTCGTTCCGAATTCATCGCGTGTATCCCCCATTCATCGCACCACCCAATCACGCTACCCACCCTCGAAATACGCGTCCGCAGATTGGGAGACGCGTCAAACCGTGGACGCGTTTATTGACCTAGGCGAAGGGTCCATTGCCGAAGTCCTTGCCGTAGCGCGGGAAAAATTCTGGCTTCGTTCCCAGACCAAAATGCCCGAACTCATGGAACAAGCCGTCGCAGCAACACGCTGGGCAGGCGAGGGAATGGGCGTCGACTTTACTCCCCACACTCCCTCTGTCCATCAATCCGTCGAACTTCCACACAATTCCTCTAGTGCCGCCCCCGCAGACAGTCCTGGGCGCAACGGCCCGCATTCCCCACACTCTGTGCAGCGCTCGCGGTCGCCCTCACCAAGGTCGGTGTATTCCTCAGAGTACGAGGGCTCCGAGGAGGACGAAGATCCAGAGCTACTCTCGTTGACCGAAGATGCTGGCGGCGTACGTGAGCTCGCCATCGCTGACTGGGCACGTACACGCATCCTCGACGGACATTGGTGCAATCCCGCCGATCAATGGTACGGCTATGCATGGCCTGCAGGTGGAGGCGTCCGCGACGTGGGCGAAGACACGGAGAGCGAGCCAGATCCCGACGAAGAACTGCGGGACGGGTGTACCATTCGTCGGGTGGTGCGCATCGAAGCTGTGCACCCGTGTCCATGGACCGTGACGTCCAACTCTGTTTCTGCTTCGGCGATTACGTCTCCTACCTCGCCTTCCTCCCCTGACTCTCCCACCTCCAACGACTCTAACAGCGATGACGTTCACCCCCGCCTATCGACCGTCCGCGCACACGCCCCTCCTTCGTTTACGCTCTGCGAACAAGCTTATCATGCCTACCAAAAACAACTGCGTTTGATTCTCCTCCCAGCGATGACTAACGTTGTACGCAAGTTTGTCATGGAATCGTCGAATGGGTTCGTTGGCGTGGCGGATCCAGCCACAAGGGTAGCTAGGATGAATTTGGAGGATGTGTTGTCCGAGTTGAAGGCTCCTGGGGTGTGGTTTGATGGTGTGGATTGGGCTTCTGGAGGATTGCGACGGCATGGCGATCGGTCTGCAAGGGAGCGGGACAACGATAGGGACAGCGAGCGGGAGAGGGAAGAAGACTCGGCGAGCAGTGCATCCTCGCGAAGCGGTGGATCCCATACGACGAGTCCAGTGTTGAGCACTACGACGTTGCAAACTACCCCTTCGCCACCGCCAGCACATGAAAAAGACAAGTGTGCTGGCGAGCGTGACGCCACGATCCGAAAACACCCCCCGGTGACCATTCCGATCCCCATTTCACCTGTTCTGCCATCTCCGCGGTTAATCCATCCTATTCCATTCGTCCCCGTGACTCTGGCACACATGGCACAATATAGCCTCGATGCATTTAAAAACGTATGGAGGTTGCTATACTTCATTTCGGAATCTGTTACTGATGCCCGTGTGACAGGTATGGCGAGAAGCGTGTGCGCCGTTGTATCACTGTCGATGTACGATTTGTGAGCGGGCGATGGTACGTGCGAACATGGCCGCAGGTCATATGGTGCCGAGTCAAGGACAGGCTGCAGGTTCGGGCGGACATGCCAATGGCAGTCTGACTGTAAATACGGGCGCAAACCAACAGGCGCCAACGTCGCAACCCAACTCTCGTGGGACGCAGCAAGGACGTCAACCGGCAGAAATTGCACTCGAGGAGGTGCGCAAGGTTCCGAGACATGTACTGGCGCAGGAGGAAGAAGAGGAAGAAGAAGAAGAAGATATGTACGAAGAAGAGGAGGATGACGATGACGGCGAGGAAGACGAGGAAGAAGAAGAGAGCGAAGACTCGTCTGTCGATGGGTATGCACGATTGGTCCCCGCCCCCACGCACACAAAGATTGCACCTCCACGACTGAACCCACGGAAACGCTCGTCGGATGATCTAGAGGTGGATTCAACGCCGGATGACGTTGGTCCTGGAACCGGCGCTGCATGTGGCACGCGTGTTGGGACACCGCCCAAGAGGGTTAAGGTGGGACCTGCTGGGTGCGACGAACATACGACACACGACGGGGCGGAAAAAGCCCATGCGACGTCTGTCCCAAGCACACCAGCGACATGCAAGGCAACGCTCGAAACATTGACAACGCCTTCCTCGCGCCAACGCAAACGATCCTCGGAAGAACTCGACGTGAATGGGTGCACAAGCCCGCGCTCAAACGGGGACGACAAGCAACAGAAACGCTTGCGCGTCGAGCCCTTGGTGTCTGTATCGCCCTCCAAGCACCGTCCTGCCCATAGCCGAACGTATCACGGCACCAAAGGAGCGAGCTCGCCACGACCGCCGCGACGTGCGCGATCTACGTCGGCGTCGACGCCTGCGACGAGCTCTGCGTCTCCACCGTCATCGGTGACGATGACGAGCGTGGACGTGGATGTGGACGCCGACGGGGTTGGAACGCTCAAGGCCGATTTGGTGAACGGTGGTGAGTTGGACGGGTTGTACGTGTTTGAAGACGCGTGAATCTGTTGCCCTCGCGCCGCGCCCCAGGGCGGTGACCTCGTTTTTTTCGTTTTCTTTTTCTCGTTTCCTCGAGATTTCGATTTCGCACTTAAGGCCTCTTCTAACATGTATCCCCTTCTACACTTTTTCGTTTGTGAAATTTGTATAGTATACCAATCCCTTTTTTTCTCAACTATTCTATTCGCTTGTCTGTCGCAGTTTTGGTTGGTATCGCAATGGAAATACAATGTATGCAATTCATAACGAGCACGTATAAAAAAGACCTCGAGATGCCCGCTGGCTGGATTGAACAACCGACCTCATCATTACGAGTGACGCGCTCTACCACTGAGCTAAGCGGGCTTGGTGATTGGTGGGTCGTTGGGCGTTACAAGAGCCCTCTCATCGGGGCCTCCATTGGATCGCGCGGACGTACGAACTTGCACTTGAACGAGCGCCCCATTCCATGTGGGTCACTCTGAACTTCGGTCGTGTGTGGTGCCCACGACCGAATCCTGCTCGTGCCCGCCGTTCGCTGGGCTGTTCTCTACGGAGGACAGCGTCAACGCGAAATAAAATACATCCTTACGACGCACCAGGGCTAGCGCTCGTCGCAATAAACGCATAGTAGCCGTCATTCAACGTCCACGAAGAGCGCGCGATACGGTCTCGTGCCCCTGTCTCTCTCTTTCGCGCGTGATGGACGCCTCTGTGGCCAATGGCGGATCGCGTAGCCTCGTTGATGGCGTTCGCCATCCAGAGTGGACCATGGGATGGGATGGGAGGAGGGGTCGATCGATTTACCCGAAGACGGAGATGAAGAGGAGGGAGACAACGCGTTTGGATCTGCGCTCAACCCGCGCTACCGCATCGGATGGATTACCAAGGTGTTGGCGAAACAAGTGTCGCCAATCGTGTGATGCAGACCTGCGCAGCGGTTCGATGTCCAGATTTCAGCTTCTTGTTCGACCTTGTTCTGGTCAGGACCGACGCCGACGCCGGGCGTGACCAACTTGAATCAGTCATCTTCGCGGAAACGCGTGCCAAGCCGGGAGATGATCGGATTGTTGGAGATCCAGACCTCCGTTACTTTTTCTATTATTTTCCTACATTTCCTTTTACGGACATCACGTATACTCGGCGTCCGTTCGTTCACCTTCCCTCCAGTCTCGTACCACTCGACTGGAGGTAAGCTATTATCCCACTCTTATATTCATTCCTTACTTATCTAGTACAGTATTTACCCTCTGTCTAGCATCACATTCTTACACGGATGGAATCACTAATCTGGCGGCAAGTATGATAGAGCCATCATGCATGTAAACAAAAAGATCACGAACCGTGTGGTTTCCCTAGGTTCACGATTAAGTTCCTAGCATACACCAGGAACGAGGCTTTCTGTTTCCGTGGTTTGATTGACGGGTTCGACCAACCGAACGAGGCTCGAGAGATGAGCACTATGAATCTGAGAAAAAGACGCATTACGCTCAAGTCACCCACTAACCGCACCCATTTCCTCACTTCTCTCGTCCGCAACGTCCACCCACGATTTGGACAGGAAGGCCATGGTGAGATTTTCAGGGGATCAGACGTGGTGATGCCTCGTCATCGTCTGGCTCCGGAGGATGAGTGGTGGAGGCGCAGTATTGAAACTGGGTCAAAAAATTGGCCAGTGGCTTCGCCGTCGTTTTCCGTAGAACCAACTTGTTGCGTTTGCCACATGCGGCTCGTAGCATATAAGCTGGGATATCCATGATGTGTTCAGCACTCTCCCTCTCCTTCTCTCCCACCGCGTACCTTTACAAATCCGCGAATTGACATGATTACCTATCTATTATGGCATCCTCCATGTCCAGCAAGAGGGCATTTTCATCAGCCAGGATCACTCTAAGCAAGCAAAGGAATCGGCTGCAGAAGGACATTGTCAAGTTGCTTCAATTCATCAAGTGTCTTCAACACAAGAAGCTCATCTTTCGGGAGGTAATTACGGTTGAGGCCGATGAGAAGGAGATGGATCAGGAGGATGTTCGGCGTGGTGATGAGGCAGTGGAGGAGGTATCCTAGGAGGAGGCCCTCATTGACGACGAAGATATGTGTAGCCGACTCTGATACTGAGGTTGCTTAGAATACAAATCTTATTGATTTTTAGCTTGAAAGCCACAGCCCAAGCCCAAGCCGAGCCAGAGCCGAGCCCAGGCCCTGGTCAGGGCTCGGGCTTGAGATTTCCTGAGCCTAGGCCGTCAAAAGCCGAGCCCAAGTTGGGGCTTTCAGGCTGAGCCAGGCCTTGGAATAATATCACTACACACAGTCTTTGGATTACGCCGGGAAAGCTTGGATTCAAGCTGAGGAGGCGAGGGAGTGGAGTAATTGTGTATATACAAATACTAAGTGTACATCGAGCAGATATCCAACGGGATGTAGAAGTATCGGGCAGGACCTGTCGAGTGAAGGGTGAACTGCTGGGCGGGCGGGAGAGCCTCGTGGCAGCGCTCGTGCCTCGCTGCACCACAGACCGGCACTCCAATGCCCCATGAAGATATGGTGTCAGCATTGCTGAAAGAGATGGATTTGCACCATCAATCAAATTAACACTGAACAAGTGTCTACTTTCGAGTGTGTCACATCATATGTGACTGGTTCAAGTTTGTTAGTGCATATTTCCCTCCTCCACCAGATCTTACTCCCTATATCATCAGAACAGAGAATCGGTATGTCGCAGGTGGAGGTTTTGGTGATGTATATAGGTGTTGGTACCATGATGCTTTGCCAAAGGAGGTCCGTCTTGGCATGTTCAAGTTGCACAGGTTCCCTGCCATTCAACTTTCCTGTAGGTTGCAGGAAAGGCATTATGGTTCACATTCGCAACAGACAGAGACACAAATGAAAAATCCCTTAAGGTGACTTGTCTTGTCAAAAGCTTCTGTACACCGTTAAGTGTCCCGCATATGCTCCGTCGAGAACTCGGAATTTGGAGAAGACTCGACCATCCCAATGTTGTTCCATTCCTGGGAATTGCATATGGCTTTGGACTGTGTGATGCAATGTCAGGATGTCAAATGAATCGCTCCATCACTTCTTAGCAAAGCATTGTGATGTCATAACCTCGGGACACCAATTTCGGTTTGTGCGTCTACCAAACAACTACCATATCTAATTTTTCTAACCATTTCACGATAGCTGCTAGATGTTGCGAACGGGTTACAGTACTGTGCGTCATTGCTATCATCTTCAAGGCTGGGACAACATGACGCATATATAATGCAATCGTTCACGGGGATCTAAACTGTGTGCGTCGGTCTTGTTCTCCTAGCGTACTTTTTTTCTAACCAAATGACAGAATAATGTGCTTCTTGATCCGGATTACACGGCACGCTTGGGCGATTTCGGTTATGCGTCACTTGTGGGCATTATTCCAGAAGCTCTAGCGTATCTCCGAAGATCCACTGCACGGCCTGGAGCACTGCGCTGGATCGCACCAGAGCAACTCGATTTAGAAGAGACGTCCATCCGAACAGCCAGGAGTGATATATGGTCGTTTGGCTGTATAGTTGAATGTGTATGAGATCTGGTCCCATTCTAATATCCTTGCAGGTATTGTCGGTCAAAGAACGTGGTCAGAGGTTCGTGGAGACTCGGCCATTGTCTTACAGTTGGCAAAGGGACAAAAGCCTCGCCGACCCGCGTCCCCCGCACCGGATGACTTGCATTGGAACCTTATTCAAGATTGCTAGGCGACTGTTGAGGAGCGACCTGATATAGAGGTGATAAACCTACCATCGGAGAATTTCTCGATCATTGCCCTGCTCCCATCCCTCTTTCGGAGCTGATCAGGTCACGGCCATGTCAATCGATCCCGTCTCTCCCTCATTTTACCACGGAGCACTCAACAAAGAATATCCGTCTGTCTGCTAGTGGTGATAAGAAAAGGTACGACCATCTGATTGCGTCGTACCTGTGCTAACGATCGACGCTATTGACTCACCAAGACCATGTCTAACAAGGCAAGTCCGTATGGCATTTTGTGCTTTCTATCTCGTTGAATGTGAATGTAGCGCACCATCTCATCCCACTGGCAACTGTGGATCGTCCATCCCTTCACTCACTTCGTCGCAGGGTAATGTGCATCCCAAGTTGTCTCTAGGAACGATGTATATTCACCGACGCCAACTTTAGTGCCACTCTATCCCGATCATCCACCTAAATCTGCGTACACCGGTGGAGCGCATGCAGGGCATCCTCGAAAGAGGCAACGGCACGTGTAGGATGCCAACTAGGCCATTGTGAATCGGAAGGAATGGAGTCATCTCTTTGGGAATCCATTTCAGATTTGTGTGTACTACTAGTTTCAGTGAAACTAGTTGTTTGTACTGCGAGCATGCCGCCGCAATGAGCAATGATCTTTGCGAATGGAGTGAGCGATGGGCAGTGGACGCTGGTACTTGGGACTTGTCCGTTCCATCTTTGCCTCCTGGTCGTTCTCCAAACATTCCAGGATGCACTCTTTTCGTCGACGCGCGGCGCCTTGCGTTCGTTCCGTGCAAGGTGTGTTTTACGGGCATGTAATATGTCTGGCACCACCCTTGTTTCTCATTATTTGCAGACAGACGACGAATGGTTCAGAGAAAGCAGAGCAATTGGCGTTGCATCAGATCCAGTCGGATCTTGTTGATGCTACGCAACTGAATAGTTGGCTTCTTGCGACGTCCGCAATGACCGCGGTCCGCCTGACAACTGGATGATCCTCCGAGCCTGCATGGAAATATCGTATTTGTTGACACACCGTGATATTGCTTCTAAGCGTTCGGGGTACCTGCATGAAAACGAGCGACGTCATCATCCTATTATCAGTCATCCAAAGCAAGAAACGGATAGCATAAATAATCTGTCGCCCTCTGCTTCCCCTCCTTCCAAGCCACCATCAACATTTTACGGAACACTGACAAAAAAAAGAACACTCACTGCCACTACCTTCGATGAAGTGGTCATGATATCTGGGTCAACAGCGCCTCCAACGTCGTCTCGAATGCCGAGTCCTGTCCTGATTCCACCGATTAGCGTTCTTGCCTTTTACTTTCCCAAGCGTCATCCGCACAGCCCAATGTGTGAACGAGAACAACACAGCAGGATTTACAATCCCCCCGTCGCAGATTTGCGTGTTCTTTCGCTGCCAAAGAGGCGAGACGGAGTCATGAACCTGGGCTGCGAGCATGACGGTCGGTGAGATCGTCTAGAACCAGAACGCGCAGGGATTGCGATGGAAGGAAACACTTAAAACAACACATCCACGTCGGATTAGAGAATTAGGTGCATACGAGAACTAGGTGCAACCGACGGAGGCTTTGGTGGCAACTTCACAAGGACGCTGTGGTCAAACGGGTTTCCCTTCAGTAGTGACTGTCATTCCTTTCTGTGAGAGTCACGGACATGGCGCCTGACATATGCCAAATGCCAAAGTACAATTCAATCGGAGTTTAAAAACCCTACTGGCCGCCAAGACATGGGGATTTTCTCGATCGCACCTCTGATCGAACAAGCAGACGCCTAGTGAGTATGGGTGTCCGATGATACCGCGGGCGGACAAATATGTTTTCTACACTTGTTTTGCTTTCTTCCGCGGTGATCTTCAAAACCATTCTCTCACAACTGATCGCCATCCGATCGGCCACGTTTTATTTTCGACGGGTCCTTCAAGTCACTCTGGCTTCGAATTTTTTTTTTTGAAGTAATTTACGGCAATGAGATTTCGGGTCGAACTCGACATACAACTACACGGTGCTAATCGGACAACATTATCACATGTGGGGTCGTTGCTCATAAACGACGACGGAGAGAACTTGGAGAAAACGACCCGCTCCTGGTACACTTTTAAACCTTCAATTCCTGGCCATCCATGTCCGTCCTCTTCCTCATCTGCGACATCTCCACCTCGCCATCCAGACACTCGGTCGCTCTCTCGTGTCCATCCGCAAATGCCATCGTCCCAAGTGTTGTCGTTATGCCCACGACGCGCCCCGAGGACAAACCAAACCCAGTGTCGATCCCGTCATAGGCAACACCCTGCGCTGCGACCGCGTACAGCTCCCGTACGTCCATGACGAGTCGCGGGGTGAGGGTGTACAAAGGAACGTCGGTGACGAGAAGCAGCACGAACGGAGCCCATGGCTGCAAGTTGATGGTATAAAGGCTGATGAGAACTCTGACGATGCTAAAGAAGAGCACGCTGTTCGTGGCGTGTTTATTGAGTGAGGTTAGGATGTAGACAGGAAGCGAAACAGAGGGACGCACGCAAAGAAGTATAAAACGCCGTCTCTGACGAGGAGATTCATGTACTTGTTTAATTGCCATGACCGCGTTGCTCGATATACCACAAGCGACTGCTTCACGAATTGAGTCGCAACCAAGATGCACCAGACAGTACTGGAAAAACACTGGATAATCCAGTAGACGTTCAAGATGTTTGACGTCTTTTGTGTGAAGATGGTCGTACATCCCGCCGTATTGTCAGATACATGGTAGACATCAGCTGCAAGAGAGTCCGGTTAAAAAAACATAGAGAGAATCACTCGATCCAGTAGAATACGTACCACTGACGTAGCTCGGGACACTGGAAATTACAGCGTTTGCACACAATAGGACAACGTTTACAATGTACATGGCCAGCAGAACTCGTAGGATGATGTTCGACCGGTTGTAAATCGCATACAAGCGGAGGATCATCACCACTTTAATGATCAAAATCAAAATCAGCTATGGTGCACGATGAAGCTTCAAGCACTTACTTTCAGCACTCGCCAGAAAGATTACAGTGCTCCAGGTACTCAAAAGATATATCATACTACCTTGAAACCACCTAATTTCAGATTAAGGGAGATCTTCAGGATCAGTGCTCACAGCTATCAGATCATCTCAATACACGCATGTTTTCAGGCATGAACCCGAACACTTACGTCTGACATCATTTCAAGAGTTGGCAGAGTTCAGATGAGTGATGGCTCAGATGCGGGTATTATCGCACCTCCACAGGGCCGGGTATCCAAGTAGTGCCATCTGTAAGGGCATCGTCAGTGTACCTCAGTGCAATTCGGCGTCATGGACATACAAAGCTGCCAAGTGCTGAGGAAAGTGCGTTTTGAGGTCATCTGTGATACTCGCCCTGCCCAGTAACAACTTACAAGACAGAAATATAACCCACATAACGAATCTGGCATACGTATCACGTTTGAACGCACATACTCGGACCAATTGAACATCACTCACAAGTAGAAAAAGCGTGGACACCATCGTCCAGTGCCCTTCCTATCACAAGTGTCATCCACTGGACGTTGCAGAGACATCAGTGACAAACCCAGACATAAGTCACCTATGTACATTAGCTCAGCTGGAGAAACCACTATGGAGTGGTATCACATTACCTCGTTCGAAAATGTGAGGCCTAGAGATGGCGTGGTGGTTATATCAGGATGACGGGACGAAAAATTGACTTGGATGGCTTACAGTAATCATAACCGATTGCTACCAGTGTCACGACTACAACGGTCAGCGGGGATAAGGTTTCAATCAACTGTAAACAAGAACAAAAGACGAACGGGTAGAATAGTTGTATAATCGTAGCAGTACTAGCTCCGATTCCACATCAGAAGAAGACATGTTTTTTGGACGTGAATTCACGAAGTCGTCTACCCCTTTATAAAGATTTCGGCTACATGCATTCTTCAGTAGGACATTACTCCGTGACATGTGGAACAAGCCTGTTGTGCCACACAGTAGCAGCTAGCAGATCAATGGTCTAAATCATTTGTTTCACATTTGCGGGCTTCTCGCATGCTACGTTTGAAAGATCGATCTGCTGCTGCTGACCATACGGAGATGGGCATTCTGTCAACCGTGACAAAAGAGTCCGAAGATCACCTCGCGCTGACAGCTCCGTTTCGTTCCGTAACCGCTCCTACGCTCAACGAAAGCTTCATCCCCCCTATTCGACCACCTTCCCCGTTGAGACGTCTCAACCAACCAAGCACGCAACCTGACATGTTCACGATGCCAGGGCCGGGGTCCGGGTCCGGGGTGGGTCGGGGTCCTGCCTGCCTGCCGGTGGCACGTTTCTCTCTATAAGTACACAGATTCCGCTGAATGAAGTGTAGAGCCCTGTTTCAGTACGACATCATCAAAATCCGTGGCACCGGTGTTGTGCTTACGAATCTGTGCAAACCCGCGGGCCGAAACGTCTCAGAATAAATCGAGGGGGTCCACCGCATCTGTACGGATGAATCTGTATGGATGAAAAAGAGGCCAAGATGAAAACTGTTGACATACGCTACATTTCGTACATAGACAACTAGCTTACCTTTTTTGGTTATTTACTCACACACGTCAGTCTCTACTGTTGCCTCATTTAGTTCGACGCATTCCTCAGTCGTTTCACTATGTTCAACTGAGCTTACAGTTCATCAGGTTATGAGCCCCGTGTGGAAAATTTAACGCACGAATAACCAAAGTCGAAACACAGACTCACCGGAATGCAACCTGTCCATTTCCTTTCATTGGCCCTGTATAGCTGCATAAGGCCCCCTCATTATATCTTGCTCGTTACTCCACCGCCCTAACCCCAAATGTCAAACCAAACCATGTCACCACAGCCTGCCATACCCATGCTCCTAGTGACATGGGAAGTTCCCTCGAATACTAGTCATTACTTCCCAAAAAGCTCAGAGGACTGTCTTGCAAATGAAAAGGGCTACTTTGTGTGGGTGCATTGCATGTGCCAAGGCTTTAATCTCTTCAACCTCGTGGAGATTGTCAATGGATCACTCAAACAGCCAACTGGTGCTACCCAGCTCCTTGTATGGTGGAAAGTGAATGCCACTGCATCAGTCCTCATCTCAAGCTGTGTCAAACCAGAGATCATCCCCAAACTAGCCCACTTGACAGCTGCAAATGCTGCCTGGGATCTCCTCGCTGCCGAATTTGGCCAAGTCAGATCTGGATCCACATCAGGACCACCACCCTAGTGTTATAACTACATGTAAGATATTATAAGTGATTATAATTAACTTATCATTCGAAAAAAATTATTTATAATGTATTATAAGGTCTTGTAGCGCTAGGGTGCCGGTCCTGATGCATCATGTATTGGTTCCATCATCTCATGAATGTGAATTTGGTTATACCTGACTGGTTCGCCACTGCTATCCTGCTGTTGACACTACCGTGTGACCTCAAAGATCCTGACTCATGGGATTACTTCATCAAGGGCATAAAAATTGACAAAATGAGCACTACACTATCCAGCATCGTGTCAGAAATACTCAAGGAGAAATGTCGCCAAATGCCAACCAACACTGCCACATCACCTGAAACAGCACTCGCCGCACTCGAGCAGGCCGCCCGTGCCCACAAAGTCAAATTCTGCACAAATTGCAGGAGGGAAGGCCATGCAAAAGATGATTGCTGGATGAAAGGTGGTGGAAAAGAAGGCAAAGGCCTGAGGTGGAAAACCAAGCCGAAAAAGGAAGGGAAGGGGAACAAGAATGCTAAGGTTGCCAAAGAGGATGGAGGGGACGAATCATCAAATATGGCATTAGAAAAGTGCCTCGTAGTGATTGAAACGATCACACTACCATCTCCGACCCCCTCAGCCGCAGACTCAGCATACAGTGCACGTATAGCATCTGTTGCAAGACAGGGATATGCAAGAGGCAATAGTCGGACTCAAGGATCAGACGTAGTGACCCCTCTGTGGGGGGTGAGAGGCAATGTAGATAGATGGTGCTCCTAACCTACGACTCGATCTATATACTGTAGCTACTGAATGGCTCAGATAATCAATATAGTCGAGTGGCTTATACACTTGCTCTCACTTGACTGTGGTCGGGTTGCTATTGGGCATTGCCCAATTCCCAACACTCCCCCTCAAACCGGGCGCAGTCCGAGTCCTCCTGTGTGCTGCACATGTAATGGTCGTGCGAGCGCTTTTGTGAGGATGTTGGCTGTCATCTCCTTTGTGGGGCAATATACAAGCATGAGCCATCCAATTTGGATCGTTTTCCTCATATGGAGGTTTTTCAGGTCGAAATATTTTGCCCTTTTGTGGAACTGGGTGTTTGTAGCAATCGCAATGGCCGATTTGTTATCGCCATACAATATCGTCACTTTCTTTGGTTCATACCTGATTTCTGTGTAAAGGTTTCGGAGCCAAATTAAGTCCTTTTCAGCTCTTGCCATTGATGTAAACTCAGCTTCAGCAGTACTCAGCGCGGGTGAGGGTTCTTTCTTGGAGCCCCACGTTATTGCTCCTCCATTCAGGATGAAGACATTTCCGCTTATCGACATCAAATCATGATTCGACATGAAGCTTGCATCCGCATATCCATAGAATTCGCCATGGGAGCCTTTTTTGGTGTAAGTTATTCCCAGATCTTTAGTTCCCTTGAGATAATGCAGGACCTGCTTTGCGGCAGTCCAATTTTTCATTGTTGCACTGTTATTGAATGTGCATAGTCTCCCCACAGTGTACACGATGTCTGGTCACGTTCCGATCGCGGCGTACATCAGCGATCCAGTCAGTGAGGTATACTCTTTGATTGGTGAGTTTTCCTCTTCGTGCGGTCGCCGCGGTTCTAACTTTATATTAGGATCAAGCAGGGTCGATACAGCATTGCTATCCTCAAGCTCAAATCGCTCAAGCATGCTGTCGATGTACTGCACTTGCTTAATTGTGAGTGTCCCACGATCTCGATCATGCGTGAACTCGAGTCCAACTAATTTGTTCGGATCACCCAGATCGGTGATGTCGAACAGGACATTGAGGTTCGCTTTTAACTTGCTCATTCATTCTTTTGAGTTCATGAACAAGAGTAAGTCGTCAACCCATACTGTAATGATTTCTATTGATTTTTCTGTGCGCCGAATGTAGACGCATGGGTCCGATCGGAGACGTTCGAATCCGATACCACTCAATTTGGTATCGAGTTCTTCATTCCATTCTCGGCTGG
>JBBPMK010000135.1:0-53289 GCA_038090295.1 Boletus semigastroideus
AGAGTGGTGTTTTGACTTATTTGTATTATGTTGAACCTATTATAGGTCACATGACCCATTGCTTATGTCAGAACCCATCAGAATGTATGAAACTCATATTTATTTAAACTAGCAACAAAACTGTTGCTGAGTTAAAATAGACATATCTCCACAGCCACCAGAGTGGGGTCACATGGCCCTGGGGAGTGGCTTGTAGCCAGGAGTATGTACTATATTTAGTGTTGCCAAAGCTAAGCGAAATTCCCACAGATGCTTGCAGTGCACTTTGTGCACTACATCAAGGTTAGTTATTGCAACAGTTTTGTTGCTCAGTGTACACATTATCTTGTACTGATTGTACTGATCCTGATTTCTGATAGAAGCATCCCTCTGGTATTATAAATGTATTTCTTTTGGAAAAAAGGCATGTTTGACTTTTTGATTTTTCCTTCAAGTGTATCTTACAGTTTCCATGAGTTTCTCAAGGCAAAGGTAGCAATCACACATGATGAGCAATGGGTGGATATCATAAAAGTTGGCCATCTTTTGTCACTTTAGCATGGAAAAACTTTATTCCTAGCAACATGAAGTATGGAGACAAGGAGCTAGTAAAGCATGTCTGTAAAAGGTTCACACCAACTTATGATCCAATAGATTGTATGTCTAACTTTGACTCTGTTATAAGTATGTTGATGTTAAAAATACCATATCATGTCTGACTTGAAGGTGCTGCATACCTTGATTCCATGCCATTCTCCAACCAGCTTATTGTAGTCAGTCTACATTGGTAAAGGAATAATTCCTTTGAAGATGGGATCATCAACATGTTTTCATTGTATCTGTATTCTTTCCTGTTCAAAATGTGTATCTCATCATCTTATGTGTGCCTTGAATCAAGCACCCATCAATGCCTTTCCCCTTCCAACTTAGACATGTAAATGAGAAATTCTAGTGCGTAAGCAACACATACCCCTACTACAACAACCATGTGCGAAATACATTATGTGTCAAGTCATACATAATAAAGACAAGGAAAAAAACCTGGATGGAGGATGACTAGAGTGTCTCGGTCATGGAACATGTTGGTAAGACAGGAATATATAGATGTATGTGCAGAGAGTAACGAACAGAGGAAAGAAAATACAACCTAGCGCGCCGCGGAGAGGAGGGAAGGGACGAAGAGCGAAGCAATTCGAGACCGCTCCTTTGACCTAAATCAAGGCTCCCGACAAGGCGTTGGGCTCCGGCGGGCGACGGGGTGCCTAGCAAACAAAGGGGAGGCAGTCGCAGGGGAATGCCAATTGCAAGATGAACGCAAATGAATACGCGCCGTATTACGACTTGTCCTTGTCTCGTCTCACCAAACCAAGTATCGGTGCGCTCAGACTGAATTTCCGCATCCCTGGCTTTCTAGGCGACACAGCCGGGGTCGTGCTCCCCGGCAGGGGTGGGACAAGGCGGTTAGGCGACAGCAACGAGGAGCCATAGGAGGCATGGGCCGACTTTGGCCGTTCGAGGACGACGGTGTCCATGCGAGGTTCCAATCTGCCTGTCACGCCGTTAGGACTGGGCACTTGCAGACCATAGTTTGGTGGTGCGCTGGGGAGTGGCGAACGGATCCATTTCGGGGAACCGGGAGCGGTTGTAGGACGGCTGGACGAGCTGGATTCTCTGACCGTCGACGTTCCTGGTCGCCGTTGTACGCGGCCATGATCGAAACTCGTTCTTGCAAGCGGCGAAGGCGCTTCGTTCTTGGGCGTTTGTGGGGATGCAGGTATAACAGGCAGGGGTCGCAGATACGTGCGTCGTTCGGGGCCGAGAGATATTGGAGTCGTATAAGAACTCCCAGAAGCGGATGACTGCCTCGACTCCGTCTCGTAAGCCGATGTATCAGTGGTCAAAGAGTGCGGCGGCAGTTTGCCAATTGGAAGTGGGGAAATATGACCGGGGATCGGTGAACGACGAGAACCTTTCGAGCTGTTGGATGAGGAACTTGTCGACTGGTATCGCACGGGCGAGCCCGGTGCTATACGGACGTCTTGGAGTAATGGAGGCGTGTCCGAGTTTCCCTCTAAACTTGGCCGAGACTTGGTGGTTTTGGTTGACCGCCGACGGAGCCAACTCATGAGACTTCTATCCGAATCCTTTTCTTTACCATTGACAGTGTTAGCCGAGTGACCCTCCGGAGGTTTAACGTCCTTGGCAAGGATGGCAATCGGCGACAAGGCCGGTTCGGGAGCAGTGCCCGACTTGTCCTCTTGCGATGTGCGACTTACAGCGTCGTTGCGCGGAGTCCTGCGTCCGACCGAAACCTTGAAAAGGTGAGACGGCACCTTGCGTGGAGATTTCCCAGGAGGTTCGTTGGGTATTTGCGTTGGTATCGGGGGTGTGACCGGTCGTGGGATGGGCTCAGGCACATCAGTTGAGTTTGACAGATCGTCAGTGAGACCAGGTGGTAGCGGTGGAATTGATTGTGCCGTGGATGCCGGCGAATCAGCTGGTTGCAGAGGGTGTGGTGGCTCTGATTGGGGCACCAACTGGATCACGGGTTCAGGGCTAGGTGATCTGAGCCCGAGAGCTGAAAGGTCAATGTCTAATGCCTGGTAGTATAGCACGTAGGCAGACCCTGAGTTGGAATCTCCAAAGTATTTTGGAATGTCACACTCTTTAATCGAGTCGACGGTGTCGTCATCAAAGACGAGCCAGGAACCCAGTGTTTTGATGATGCTGACATAGTGGCCATGGTTCGGGCCGCTGATCGCGTGAGAGATGTCAGAAAGAAAAACCGCAAGAACAGATGTACCACCCACTTTCCAATATGCACCACTATGGCAAAGAGTTCGTACAACCGATCCGGATTTGGAATATCGTCCACGGTATTGAATAAACGGAGCTCTAGGGGAAATGCAACACGGTATGTGAGTTTGATGTATCTCTGGACGTCTTCTTGGTATTTGAATCTCTTCAGATGAAGGGCGAGTACGTTTGGTAACCGCTTAATTTTCATCCTGTGCCTGTCGTTTAGCAATGGGTTGTATGGGCGCGGGTCACACGAACCTTCTCTCGGCCTCCTGGAGGTCGCAGCAGGAATCGCAAAAGAACTTTTCCTTTTGGCAGAGCATTTCGCTGGCGCTGAACTGTCGCAGACAGGCGGTGACGCTGGAATTTTGCTCTATATCTATGGACAGGTCGAGGAATGACTCGTCGCGAGAGGACAACTAGGACTGCGTTGTGAGATGACGCGAGCCGGTGAATGTAGCGTGGGACGTACGTTCTCGCATGTGAGACATCGCGTTTCGCTCGTCAGGGCGCCTTCGAATATGCGATGAATGAAAGTCGCGCCTGGCGACAGGGTACTCGAGTCGGTAGATGTGCTCGCGGTCATGAGCGGGGGATGAGAGACGATGGAAGAGGTCAACGAGTGCGATACTGGAAACAATGTCAGCATGATGGGACAAAGAGCAATGGGGTGTTGGGCGCACGGTCATCGCCCGAAGCCAACTGCTGCTTCCTCTCCTCCTCTATCTCTTCGACTATGCGATTTAGCAGATAATTAAGAAATTCGTGTGCGTCTTGATGCATGGTATTTCTGAAGGATTCATTTAGCTCTCTGAGCTTCTCTATGAACATGCGGGGGGCGATTGTGCCTTTGTCGGCTGGGTTTTGGGATATGTGGATGTAGAGAGCACGGAGGGCAGAGAAGAGCGTGCGTGGTGCTAAAGGGACGGATGGCGTTGGAGGAACTGGTGGGGGATTGGGCTGTGGTGCGTCTTGGGTAGACTTTCGATCCGGTTTGCGGCGAGCGGGCGTTGTCGGGGAAGTCGGAGGGTGGGTGGGGGCAAACTGCGATGACAATGCGGAGGGGTATGGATCTGTGTATTGGAGGACGAGATCTCGGAAGGGCCCACAAAAGTAGAGGGCCTGGAGGACGGAATTGGCATAGCTACAGGAGAACAGGTCAGCGCTGGGAGCGGGGGCGGTAGCGAGGCACGGACCAGGTGTTGCCAAACTGTGGGAAAAGTGGATGAGACGGAAGAATGGAGAGGAGAGAGCGACGCACGTTTTCGAGACCAAACTGTTTCCCGTCTGCGGTGCACGGTATTTGGACGGGTTTTGTGAGCGCAGAATCTGATGCGGTGGACACCGGTTGGGCAAAGGATATCCACTTTGCGATGGCCATGGCCATGTGAGGCGGGGAAGGAGGGGGGACGGAGTAGAAGGGGGAGGAGGAAGCAGTCAAGGATGGGACATGGTGGGTCTCTTCTGTCCGGATCCGCTAAGCCGAAATGGTACATAACTTTTTACTTATTCTGTGTGCAATCTAATGTATTAATGTAATGTGCGAGCTTATTCCCAACGCATCGAACCTCAAAAGCGAGTCGTGTTTCAACAAAGCGAGACCTAAACGAACCCCATCTTGCGCACTCGCACCCAATCACCCACTTTCACAACCCCCTCCCCAGTTAGAATACCGTTACACCCAACACACGGTGCACTCAAACGTTCCGGGTCCAGCCCCCGCCGGAACTTCATAATAACCTTGAACGGGACCGCGTCGTCCCGAACACCAGTAGCTGGGTCGACATTTGGCAGCTGTGAGAACCATTTCTAAGACCACCGTCTATTCCCAGCACGAAAGATATTCGCACCAGACACCGAGCACATTTGGACACGAGGTGGATGATGCCCGTCGACCCATCAACAGCATCCTTGTCTGAAGAAATAGCGAGCTCAGTCACCACGTCTTCGACAAAGGGTGCGCCAGCCCCTTTGAACACGATATTAGGCCGGAATCTGATCACTTTGTCCAACAACGCATCGCGGGATGTATGTGCACGCACCGTTCGACTTCTAGTTCTCCCTCGGCCCATTTATCGCTTATACCTTGTGTGCCCACCATATCTCTAATTCGTGCCTGGACGGCCCCCACGCTCTCCTCGGACACCATTAGAAGCGGGTATCCGTCCTGGAAATATGAAGGGGCATCCAGCTTCGGAAATCTTGGGGTGGGCGGACAAATCCGCACACGTGGGCCCTTGACCACCAAATGAACTGGGTACCCGATATACTCTGTCAGAATCACCGACGGTGATCGGCCAGTCGCGGTTTCACAAATGTACCCTTGGATATCTTTCTGGCCCCAAAGTTCGACGTCATCGACGCTGGCAGTGTCAACACCCTAAGCGGGACTAGCGAATATAGTTTGCCGAGACAGGTTACCTTTCCCACTTTTCAAACGTGTCTCGGTTCGGGTTGAGAGGGAGCTCGAACGTCTCGCAGTCTGAATCCTCCGGGAGAGAGACCTCGAGACGACCTCCTTCAGGGTCTGCGATGATACGGGGGTGAATCAAGACAATCTAACTGACCATGAGGCTGTCACATCAACAGGCAAGAGTTCACACCACACCTTGCTCACATCCCGTGCTGTCACGACAACATGGTTGTCCGCCCTGATGACGCACCACTTTCGATCGTGCTGATTGTGAGGTGAATGAACATGCTTGGGCGCAATGTGTGTGGACACCTACCTCGAGGCCCTCCAACGTGTACTTGGCCTCTTGCACGGCAGTGGCCTTGCAACTCTAGACGTAACGTCAATCAGACAAGCGATAGTCGAGAAAGAAGAGTAGATACCTTGATAGGGTGAATGAAAATCCTGGTCACCCGGATGTTCGAGGTATCGAACTTTGAGGAATCGATCATGGACGAATCAGTACCCTGGCTCGAGGAAGAAGAGCCATGTCGTCCTGAGAAGATCAGATATTAAGTTGATGAACTGATAGGGCAACGAGGCACCACGATGCCTGCCAAGGTGTACATGTGACTTTGCTCCAAGGGTGCGGAGATGGACTGACCAGACTAACCAGAAAGCATCACATAGGTGATTGATGCGAGCAGGACGACGAGCGTTGGGACCAATATGACAAGGTGGTGTTGCTCCATGGTGGAGGTGAAAAGAAATTGAATATTCGCAAGAACTAGACTATGTAACAGCTTATATCGTACACATCGCCACCACCCCGACTCTACGCCGTTCTCATGATGAGATGAACGCCACTGTCCGTGCTCACGATATCACTGATCTCTCCAACTTCGAGTCCGAACGCAGCTTCCTCAAACGGCTTTTGCATCTGGCCACGGCTGAACATGCCGAGATCGCCACTCTTGTCGTGCGACGAGCAATCCGAGTGCACCTTGGCAAGCTCGCCAAACGTGTCCGACTTATTCGAGGCGTTGTTGATCTCGTCTTGGTGCTTTCGCAGGACGACGATCGCTTCGTCCTTGGACCGAGTGACCGTGGACTAGAGAACGCCCGTTCGGACATGATGGGCTAGATCGCGGAGATGACACGTACTTCCTTCCAGCTCGACGGCCGTCGGCTGTCCTTGTGCTTGATAAGGAGATGGCTCGCCCTGATCTGCGGGGGTTGATCGAGGTAATGTGCACCTGGAAGGTTGCGTAGTTCGTCTTTGGGAACTGGTGGCGGGTCCCATGTGGACGTGTTCGTTTTGGTGTTGAAGTAGTAAGGGACCTTGTGGGTCGATGACATGCGTATTTCCCACTCGGACTGTCGATCGCTGGGCGTCAGATGGTCCGTGCACGTCCTAGTCCAACGTGCTCACCATTGTGCAAATTGATCAGCGAGCGAACAGCGAACGAGGAGAAGCAGAAAGACTCGGATTATATAAACACGCTCGTATTAACTAGTTAGCATTATACCCCGCCGGATTCCTGGTCTGCCAGTTCCACAGGTCCCTGCACATCACCTCCAACGTCTGAGGTGCCTTGAACCCGAGTTCCTTCTCCGCCAGGCTTGGGTCCGCAGTTAGATCAGGCACGTCTCCACGCCTGCGTCAGCGGCGGTAGTCAGCTGTCTGATCAAGGTACAAGCACCCATGTGCATACGCACCGCCTCCCAATGATCTCATACTTGTAATCAAACCCGGTCGCTTTCCGCATCGCATCTATAATCTGGAGAACGCTCATCCCCCGCCCCTTGCCAAGGTTGTATGCCTTGAACCGAGCTTCGTCGGGGCAGCTGTCAAACACAGTCGACTCGGGCGCGAGCGCGTCCAGCGCAAGCAAGTGCCCAGACGCCAGGTCGAGCACATGAAGGTAGTCCCGCACGCATGTTCCATCCCTATGTGGGTCGTGGGTCAGCGATGGTCGCAACCGTTCTCACGCCAACTTACGGGGTAGGGTAATCGTTTCCAAAAACTTTGAAAGATGCACTGTCCACCCGTCCAACCGCGATGTGCGCTAATAGAGGCAACAAATTCCCAGGTCGACCACAGGGGTCCTCGCCGATGGATCCAGACGGATGTGCACCGGCGGGGCTACACCGAGCTCAGTGACAGATCGACTCCAACACAGAAAGACGGCCTTACTTGAAGTAACGCAGGGATATCGCATGCCATCGCTGAGGTTCAGCTGCATCCGCGGATCAGTGCGACATATACCTCGTTTCATTCGTCACCTACCATGACACACATCATTGATGATCGTCTCCGACATCACCTTGGTCCTGCCATACGGACTGTCCGCCTTGACGCGTGTCGTCTCGGGTATCGGAATGGTTGGAGGCGTCCCGTACACAGTGGCCGACGACGAATACACAATCCGAGTACAATCGTACTCGGACATGATCTGCAACAGTGTGATCGTCGTAGAAACATTGTTGGCATAATACGTCAATGGTATCTCGACCGACTCCCCAACCGCCTTGTAAGCCTATCGACACACGTGAGCACGAAACCCAGAAAAAAATTGGAGTGCGACTACACACGCACCGCGATGTGCACGACGCCCCAGATGCCGCCCTTGCCATATGTCTCAAAGACGGATCTCACTTGCTCGGGACTCGTCAAGTCACACCGAATGGCGTCAATCTCGGCACTCTCCTTGTCCGCATCCGTCGCGTTCTCGGGCAGTGCGTCCCGGGCGAGTTGTGCAACTCGCGTCAACGCATCCGGATGCGAATTGTGGTGGTTGTCGACCGTGATCACCTTGTATCGTCTCGTCTGTTGCAGAGAAAAGACCACATGAGAGCCTATGGTTGGGTGAGCGCACAGTCGAGTTGAAAAAGAAAAAAAATTGCGTACCGATGTAGCCCGCTCCGCCGGTGACCAAGACACGCTGCAAGGATCGTGAGCTCATCGCTTGTGTCCCAGAGGCCAACGCACTCGTAGACCATTCTCGGTGGACATGGTTGGTCGGATTTGAGCCTGTCAATCAAGGGTAGAGAAGAAGAAGAAAGTCAAATCCACAAATTCGGATTTCGTTGCGATAGTCAAACACGCGACCAACACGAGACATGTAATGTAATATCACCAGCTCGTCATCGGTCTTCCATCCTCACGTCACCCTCGCCAACCGCCGCAGCACCCACGTTACCCGTGCCATCCTTGTCCTCGCCTCCATTCGAACTTTCGTCCATTTTCTGCGCCTTTTCTTTTTCCCTCTCTCGCTCGCGTTCCCGCTCTCTCTCTGCATCAATCTCCTGCGCAAGCAGGAGCACGTCACCCGTACCGATCTTGCCAAAATGTTGCAGGTATTGGTCTCGTGCAGTCCGCAGCGCCAGCCACGACCACCGTTGTTTGTTCTACGTAAACGCGTTGTGTCAGTTAGACGACGGCAATACTGTACACACGCATCCTTACGTCTTCCAGTTTCAATATTTGCTCGTCAGCGGGGGGAGCTGGCGCCGGTGATGCAGATATCGTTATTGTAGGCACTGGTAGTGGTGGTGGGGCTGGCGCGGCGACAGCCGCCTCCGTCCCAGGCAGCCTCGCTGGAACGGATGTCCCAGGCTTGGGAGGAAGTGATGGATGGATCGGCGATCCGGCAACAGGCTGAACAGGCGTGGGCGCATGTTCCATTTTGGCAGGTTCCATTGTTTCTTGTGAGGACACTTCTGTCGCTTGAGCGGCTGCTTTGGCCCGAGCCTGGGCTATCCGCTCTGCATTCTTCGCCACTGTCTTCTTCCGCATCTCAATACGAGCATCTTCTTGCTTAATCTTTTTCACAAAGTCTTTGACATCACCCGCCCTAGTATCGCGTGGTCAGAAATGCAACCCTCGATGAAAATAGAGAGTTGCTCAACTGGAATGGGCTTTGGAGGTCAGAAAGGTCTCTGTAACCCATTTCCCAAATCTCCGTCAAGGGTTGAGATCCTAGACTCCACTGCCATTCCTCTGGCTCTTCCTGTCTCTTTGCACGCAGCTCCTTGGTCGCCTCCTCGAGGCCAACCTTCTTCTCGTTTACCTCTGCACTCCATGGCTCGCGATCAAACGGTGCACACAGGTCGTTCTTCCACTTGACCCAGTTTTTCTCCCGCTCAAGGATGGTGTTGACCGTGTCCGCAAAGGCTGGTCCATTCGGAGCAGTAGAACGTAGCTCGGCTATCGCTTTCACAATCGTGTCCTGGACCCACTGCGCGTCCGCAGGCTCGAGCGTAAACTCCATCTGAAGCGAACGATTACGCGGCGTTGCCCATGTTGCTTTCGCCGCCTTTGTAAACGACAACAGGTGGTTGAGCAGAATGACAAGCTGAAAGAGAACTTGCCGTCGGAAATGCGTGTCCGCAATCTAGACGCGTAACGTGTAAACGGACAGTCGAAAACTCGAACAAGAAATGAATCAACAGACTTCGAGACTTAGCAAGTCCGGGCTCGTCAGGAATTTTGCAAAAAAGTAGTCGCTCGAGTTGGTCTCTTCCGCGGGCTCGGCCTCGCGCTTGCGTTTCAGGGGTCCAAATTGGCTCGCCGAGGCCCTGTTCCCCATCATGGCGCGCTCTTTCGTAGTAGCTTCTTTGATGACAGGCAGGACTTTCTCAACAGCCTGCTTGAAGTTTTCAAAGGTATCCGGGGTAGTAAAGACGGGTGGTCGCGAGAACGGGAGTTGGAGAGACCAAAATGTTTTGTAGAAATCTGTTGCAAGACGGACGTTGAGCCGGTCAAAGGCAAATAGAGAGTTGGATCGCACCGTCCTTGTCAAGTTTTGTCTGCTTCTTCGTCTCACCCAACCCCTGCTCCTCGTCCACGTCCATTTTATCATTCTGAAGCGACGCCTTCGATGGCTCGTCCTTTATCTCTACATCCCCTCGCCCGACGTCCACAGTACCCTCCCACACGGGACCATACTCTCCTCGTAAATTAACACCGCTTCGCTCCCCCAGAGGAAAGACGCCACTAAGAAACGTGAGTATTCGGCCACAAAACATCGTTGTCGACCCCGTCTTGGACAACCGCCGCAAGAGGTCGTTCAACGTCCGAAGCAACACGAGCGCCTTGCCCTTTTGCGGGACCATCCCCTGCGTGAGCCGTGACGCCTGCATCTCGATCCAGGAAAAGATGTGCGAGCACGACACGATCGTCTGCGTCTCCAACAAGTCTTGAAGGACCGTGAACGGAAACGCAGGTTCGCAAGCGTCTGTGCAGCGTCGCGTGTGCGTTAGCCATCCGCAGGACGTGCCCAAAGTAGGGTATGTGCGCGCGCACCTTGCTCGGTGAACGTGAGGACGAGATCGAGCCGGTCTTGTATCCCATCGTAATAGTCGACCCGCTTGTCTTTCAACGCCCGCCCCTCCGTCGCCTGTAAACGAGCGTGTTCAATCCTCTGTGCCACGACGCCAGCAGCGAGCGAGACGCACCGCCAATGCAAAGACCTCTTTCCGAAGCATGAGCTCCCACCGGCTCCGCACGTTCTCTTGCGACGACGCCTCTTGAAACTTGCGCACCTCTTGTGCGACCTTGTCGTCGAGCGTTTTCTGGTCAAACGGACGCGCCGGGAAGGATGCGAGCAGTCGCTGGACGCATTCCGCCTGCGAGGTCATTGAGACAAGTCAAGCTCTGCCGAGATGCCGACGCGGCGATGCTGTCTGCCACCAGTCACGGTGACTGACTCGGCGACCAACCATGTCCTTTGACGACCTCCACAGCACGGCGACAGAGATCGTCGACGTTGAGCTCGACGTCAAGCTGTTGGCCTCCCTTGTCGATGTGGACGAAGGCGAGGGTATCCGTACAGATGACTCGGAGTTGTTGGCACGCTTGGAGAGCGCGGATACCATGGCGAGCGGGGTAGAGGCAAGGCTGGACGAGATCCTAGGCACGCTAGACGACCTCTTGACGAGTCTCGAATCAAAGAATGGCGATAGTGATGCACCACAACAAGTTGCGTCCGAATCCCACTCAGAGCGTACTCCTACAGAGCAATCATGAGGTTCGTCGCTCATACCATTTGTCCGCGCAGAGACTGATAGCAATAAATGCAGTTGTTTTACATAGAGCATGATTCTACCTCGAAACTAAAGCTAAAGTCCACAACCGGTGAGAATATGTGTATGTCGCATTGGATCCATCGGGGATATCCTAAAGTATATCATGTCTTCGAGTCTTCCTCGAGGGAAGTAATTCGTTTTACAGTGTGTACAGCGTCTGAGCCTTTGCGAGCAAATACAAGCTGAAACCGTAGCTAGTCAGACAATCTTATCACGACCACAATGAAAGAACGCACTAGGTATGGGTTCGCGTTTGATCCAGTGGTATCCGCAAGCACTTCGTCTTTCGGAACCTCTGTGACGGTCGAATCATTGTACTTGAACCATTCGTCCACTTTGTCCGGCAGGTTTCGAGAGTAAAAAAAGTAGTGTCCAAAGGAAGGCGAGGTTCCTCGATGAACGAAAACCGAAGTGAGTTCGTAAGCAAATGTCGTGTCGTCTTTCCACAAGCCCTCTAACTCTTCCTTGAGGCCCACTATATCTTTGCGAAGCTCCTCGACTTCCGTCTTGATGACCTCCTGCTCGTTATTCAATTGAACCACAAGTTCGTCGTCGAGCTGGGGTAGCATGATATTTTCTTGTTTGACGAGGAAGTTGAGTGTACCGTCCAGATGAGGGCCAAACGGTGCATGCTGTACAATTCGAACGATATACAGGACATTCATCAAGTAACCACGCGTACCTTGTGTTCCGTGAGCAAGCATAGGCGTTCCCTCTTGGCTGCCAACGTGGTTTGTATGCGTTTGGACTTGGCTTTCTTGTTCGGATCTGCCGAATCCAGGAAACGATCCATGTAAATCGTTTCACAAAACTTGACGTATGCTTGAGATTTGTACGCCTGCAAGGTTTCTCTGTCGAATTGCACTCGCTACAACATGTAAAAGACTGCGCATCGTATCAATCAAACTTGCGCGCACCTGCAACTGAATCTGCATCAAAGGAGGAAGCTCAACAAGCGAAACTTCCATTCTCGCCTTCCCACCCTCGTACTCGACAAAATCGTCAAAGTATCGACTTAGACCATCGTAGATGTCGGTCCCATTGTCGGAAACATTCACAGGCAAATGGGAAAAGAGATCCTGTTTCTCTGTAACCGATCCTCGCGACTTTCGTTGATCTGGAGTCAGGCGCTGTCTCAGTTTTCCATAAAATAGCCTGGCAAAGGGTGTCAGCGTGATCTTTGAAACGATAGGGCACCAAGACCTCTTCACGAGACTACCCTTCTCTTGCTGATCGCTCAAGCCGCTGAAATTTAGCAAGGCAATCTCGAGCTGAAACATGCAATTATCCATGCACTCGGATACATCGTGCTGTTTACCTGGAAAACATGCAGCTAAGTCACTCAAAGGCGCAAGTAAATTCTTACCGAAGAGCATAACCGAGTCAGACGTGGTTTGCGTTTTCCTTTCAGGTAAAGATGGCTGATTTGGCACGTCTTCGTCACCTTGCAGAGAACCCTTTGTACCCATCTCTTTTGAGGAGGCGGACTTGGATGACGAACTTGAGCTACTCGCCGGGCCAAGACGAGGCGACTTCGATCGACGAGGTGACGACGGATGTGAGACCATCACGTACCCATTCTTTTCTGAATCGGACGCAGGTGATTTGGGTACCTCGTCCACGTCCATCGCATTCTCATCTCGAGGACGTTTCCCAAGTACAGTGTCAGCCGAATCTGCACCGACAAGCCTGCCTGGTGATTGAGAATCCTCCACGAGGGTAGCATCCGTATCATTGGAGGAGTCCGTCCCTCTGCTTTCCGCCTCGTCATCTTCTTCGTCCCGCGGGGTTACCAGAGCGAGCTTTGCAAGATCCATCGTAGGCGTTACAGCAGCTTCTCCAGCGTGCTCGAGCATCCAAAACAAGTTGGCAAGCTGACCGACGACTGACGCATCGTCAAGATTTGACGATCCTCTTAACCACGGACAAACCTACATTTCTTTGACCGGAAAATCTCCCGTCTCGTGACCAACCGTCCACCAACACGATGTCTCTTGAGATCATCGTCCGAATATTTCTCGTCCTCCAGTGTCTTGGTGTTCATCTTTGCCAATGGTGCAACGGCGTCTCGAAGCTCTTTGATGGTGTAGAAATACTGCAAGAGCGAATTCAAGTAACACGTGTTGCCCAGTTGATTAAGTCCCCTTGGAAAGTCGAGGCGCGTCGTTGGCACCACCTCACCCGCTTATCGTCGACATGAGACCTCATTCCTAAACTCACTCCAGTGGACACTTACGATCTTGTCCTGTTTCTAGGAACGTTCGTAATCGAGAGCTATCCCTGGCTTCTGCAAGCGTTAGCAAGGCTTCCCTCATACGTTCTGCTTGGTGCGGCTGTTCTTCGATCTAGCAAACGCTGTATGAGGAGAGGAGGAACAGATCAGTACCGAAAACATACCCGCAACATAAACACGGTCATCAACATCGCATCATCCGTCCCCGAGGGGATCTCCAGGATGGTATACGCCCGACTTGGGTCTATACTATCCCTCAAGAAATCATCCAAGAGCTTCCGTAAGCTCACACTGCCTCTTGATTCAGCCACGATTTTGAACGCATCGTTCGCGTCCCTCTGTCGCTGGGCACCGTCCTTTGGGTCCCTCCAGGCTCGCTTCAGACAATCCTTCCAAGCCCCAACCAAGAACTCTTCGTCGATATCGTCCTCGTAATCTACGCGCAGAAGGTTGTCTTTACCGAAACCAAGGAGTCTGACAGCACCGAGACGATCTTCTTCAGTGTATCGATTCCTGGTACGCTCTTGCAGAACAAGATTTTGCAAATCCTGAGAGGGAATATCACCATACTGCTGGATAGCTTGAATAATACTATAAAGTTGGGTGAAATAATGCGGCGTTTGCTTAGGGTCACATCTGCATTGTGCGAGATACGCAAATGCCAACAACTCTAAACGCTATTGCTTTAGCACAGTACACACAATGGGAAGATCGACTCACCGGGCGAATATGTCATGGGAGTCAACCCTAGCGTCCTTATTGCATGCTGAACAAGGTCGTATTCTATAAACAAGGGAAGCTTTGGCAATCTTGGAACTATACAGCCCAGTGAGCGATGTAATAATCAAAAGAGTCAAGAGACACACTCTGATCGGGATGTGCGCCTATACCCAATTGATACAACTCACGGACTGAATCCAACTTCACCCATACTCTTGCACAGGTGTATTGTTTAAGAGTGGTGGCTACGCAAAAGTTCAGCGACCAATTAGGACGTCCGAAGTATCCATACCATATCGACGCTGGTAATCTAGCAACCAAGCACTCGTCTCCAGCCAAAAACGGAGGAGCTTTCTGCCATTCTGCCTGCCCTCTAAGGTGTTCGGATCCGTATTGGGAGGGGTAACGGAAGTGTCTCGCACACCAGCTGGTGTGACTGTTTCAGCGATTACGAAACCCAAGTGTTCAAAGACATAGCGACTGGACACATGGGTCTCATGAGCATTTAAGATAAAAAAAGGCCAAACTTATCCTCACACTGCGAGCGTCCACCCAATCTTTCGTTGGAATACTGGCCGAGAAATTGTAATGCCACGATTTTCTCCCCTCCACAGTTTGTTCTCAATGACACTGTATCTGATAAGTATCGCTGCGTGCAGCATAAAAATTGGACGCACACGAGGAAAGTCTCCAGCCCAGAGACGACAGATTCTTCTCGGCTGCGACCGACTGCTGGGTTATCCCATCTCTCCCGCGTGAACTCCTCGATATACTTGACGGGTATAACGCCAGGGATGACTTCGGAAACAATGCAATACAGCGAGCATTGGCAACAAACATAGAGGTCTAACAGATCGCCTTCCTCCTCGAGGCCCGAGTCTTCCATTCCATCATCTTCCATTTTGTGAAGGGAAATCGCATCCAGGTTGAGCGAGGTCACCTTCCGCCGTTTTTGTTTCTTGTGGAAAGATACTTCCCATTCTGAGCGACGGAAGGCAGGGTCGAGTTTGAGTGCGTCCACGGCCTTTTCATAGCGATGAAAATGGTGGGACAAATTTACTTGACCAAAAGGTTGATCACCCTCCCCAACGCACGATGTCGTCCGTTTGCGACGCACAAGGTCTGGAAATGGAGTTTCTGGATCAAAAACGAATGACTTTGCCAAGGGGGGCATTATCGTTGAAGACTTCCATTGGAGAAGAACCCAGCCATTGTGCTTCCTGCAGTAGTACGCGTTTGGATGGGGTATGGAGTATCTAAGGTCATCCACAGAAGGTGGCTGGAATGGAGGGACAACCTCGCTGGTCTCCTGAGGGGACGGGGTCTGAAAATCTGGGGGGTCGACGCTGACTGAGAACAACGAGTGATCAGGATTGTGTAGGAGGTCGGCTAGGTATGGAGGCAACACCCCCGGGCCCGGTCGGTTGTATGAGTCGCGGGTAGAAGCATCCCACCACCGTTCTTCTTCGAGTTTATCTCGACCATCGATTCTGGGACCGAGTGAAGAGGATTCTCCGTATGACTGCGCCCAAGTTCCGGTGGTGCTGTCCCAAGGGGTCGTGTCGGTATTCCACGTGCCCCATGTCACTTGATTCCCTGCCCAGGAGTTGTCGTCCTGACCCCATCCATCATCGGCTGGTAAGAGGCCGGGCATGGAGTCATTCGTGATAGGGGTCTCCTCGACGAGTTGTGGCTCGCGAAAGGGACTTGCATCCGAGGAACCATACACGGGAGGAGGAGTGGTTGGCTGGAGGACCTTTGTATGAGATGAGCCGACGGACTTTCTGGAAGGGAGTGGCGGTGGCTTTGATGCATAGAAGCTGGTGGTCGACACTGAGCTTGGTGCCTTGGAAGCGTTCGTGGACGATGTGGGTTGGGGTGGCGATGGCAAACGACGAGATGAGAGCTGTCTGGGATCACTGTTGTCCATGTTGGCGCAACCACCAACGACGAAAGAACGGTAGATGAGCTGCGAGACTTGAATGGACTGAGGGTGATCAGGATATCCGGATCACCCACACGGACTCGACTTTGGACGAGATATACGACTTGATCAAGCACGCGTCAGTGCAGCTGCATTCACTCCGTAGCCATTGCTTATGTAACTACAGGCGTAGTACGTATACCCTCTCTCTGCCGCCACTGAATCAGAACTTGTAGACCTGAACTAGTATGAGCATCACGTCGTACACTCCGTGAATAGAACCAACCTGGTCTTGTGTGTAGCCAAGTTCCTTCAGGATGCCATTCAGTTCTCCTTGTCTGGGACCATCCTTTTTTCCAGCGAGGGAAGAAACCTGCGGCGGAGGACCTGTAGTACGCGTCAAATCAAGTGCGTCGATCATACGCCAGAATTACCCACCGCAGACGAAGATCTTCATTTTGTCACCAAGAGAAGGCGGAGCAAAGTGCTCCTTGACGAGATCCGCACTTACATACCCAGTCGGTCCTGATCAGCACTCGGTAAGCATCATTCCCACAAGCCGGATCAATGATTGATCACCCTTCCAGTTCTCATGAGCTTTGCTGAGCACATAGACGACGTCGAAATGGTTAGGGTATTTGTTCTTCATCGCGTCAAACTCTTCCCGAAGAAGGATATCTGCCTCGGTCACGTTTGCAAAGATGAGCTTGAATTTGGTCTTGTTGGATTTGTCTGCAAGGGCATGTTGCAGAACTTGATACAGCGGCGTGCTTAGGGTTGCATTTAGACGGGTAAGAAATGTCTTATGGTGTACGCGGACTCACATGCCACTGCCTCCACCGATGAGACCAACCTCGTGAAACTCGTTCGCTATAACATCTTTGAACGATACTTGTCAGACAGAGAACAAGGAGAGAGCTACTCTTCCAGGGCCATTTAGGCAGAGGTCCCTTGACGGCAAGCTTGTCACCGGGTTTCAAAGAGTGGATATGCTTTGAGACGTTGCCAGTCTCATACTTTTTAATGATAAACGCCAACTCTCCTTCCTGATCTGCTGGAGAGACCGGCGTGTACGGCCGTAGCATAGGCTTTCCGCTGACATCCTTCAAATCCTCTCCCCTAAGGAGTACGAACGACGTTATAGGGAGCAGAGAGGCTTTCCCCTCGCCCAAGTCAAACACAAACCTATCATTGAGAGATGTAGGTGCCACATGGAAGCATGCTGAGTGGACTTACTTGGAGGTGTTGTGATTGTATGGCTCGACCCGTTTGAGCTTGATGTCGACAAAGTTTTCGGGATCGAGAGGGCTGGTCATGATCTTTTTTGGCTTGACTTGCTCGTTGAACAAGTAACTGTACAAAAGCGCACCAGCGGCAATACCAGCGACTGGCAAAAGATATCTGGATACTGACTTTTTGGCTGCGGGTCCACCCGTGGAATAGAGCCTGGCCTACAATGACTGTCAGACGGCGTCGTCGCTGCTTGCACAGGCTTACCACTGAACGGGGTGTCGCAGTCGCAGCCCGGATGAAGGACATTGTTGCTGTTGGCGTGCAATTGGGGGGTCGGTCAATATGGTACGGGGGACCTCGGACACGCTTGGCTGGGAGGGTTATCTGTGCGATTTGGATGGCAGCCATTCTCTCCGCCATCTCCTTCTTGCCCCCCCTCCACCATCATGTCCTTCGTCAAGCTCAGCATATTCGGCACGTCCTTCGAGGTGCGTCTAAAATTCTACCCTCGATGTTCCTCGATTTACTGCGATTCTCAAGGTCACTACGCGTTATGTCGACCTCCAACCAGTCGGAATGGGTGCGCTCGCTCCATCGCACCATCTCTACCTCCCTCCCTCACAAACTTGCTCCCAGGCGCTTTTGGTCTCGTCTGGTATCGTTCTCCCTCTCAGCCTCCCTTTGACCCTCGTCTTAAGCGCGTCCAGCTCGGCAAAGGACCAGCTAACACATTCCTCCGTCGCGATCAAGAAGATCATGAAACCCTTTAGCACACCCGTATTGAGCAAGCGTACGTATCGTGAACTCAAGTTGTTGAAACACATACAACACGAGAACGTAGGCGTTCTACCGACCTCGCACCATCCGATTCATTTTCGGCGTTCTAGATCATCAGTCTAAGCGACGTGTTCATCTCACCGCTCGAAGACCTGTGAGCCCTACGCTTTCTGTCCGCAGCACGCGCAAAAATGTCTGATCTCGCTCCACAGGTACTTTGTCACGGAACTGCTGGGCACTGATCTGCATCGCCTGTTGACGTCGCGTCCGTTGGAGAAACAATTTATTCAATACTTTTTATACCAGATTCTTGTGCGCGTGTTCCAGTCATTTCACGCTCGTGCTCATTCATTCCCGATAGCGCGGTCTGAAATACGTCCATTCTGCCGGAGTTGTGCATCGTGATCTGGCGAGTCATAGCATTCGATTGTCTTTACGTTCCAGGTCTCATTCATTCCTATCAGAAACCAAGCAATATTCTCGTGAATGAGAACTGCGACCTCAAGGTTTGCTTAGACGTCTGTTCATTTCTGATGTGACTGATAAAGGGTAGATTTGCGACTTTGGTCTAGCTCGTATCCAAGATCCACAAATGACAGGATATGTCTCAACGAGATACTACCGTGCCCCTGAGATCATGTTGACATGGCAAAAGTATGATGTGGCAGTTGATATCTGGAGTACTGGATGCATATTTGCAGAAATGCTGGAAGGAAAGCCATTGTTCCCTGGAAAGGACCGTACGTGTTTCTTGTGTTCTTCCTTGTCTGTTCGATGGGGTAGCCTGACTAGAGTGTAGATGTGAATCAGTTTTCGATCATCACAGAGCTCTTGGGAACACCCCCCGATGATGTCATCGAAACAATCGCGAGTGAGAATGTGGGTCTTTTTGTCCATAAGCGTTGTCCCTTTTCACACTATCATCCCGCAGACGCTGAGATTTGTTCAAAGCTTGCCTAAACGCGAGCGCGTCCCTTTCAGTCAAAAGCTCAAAACTAACGACAAGGACGGTCAGTCAAACTTGGCTATGCTCTAATTCCACGAATCTCAAGGCCTGACAGCTTTGGATCTCTTGGAGAAAATGCTGGTTTTTGACCCGAGAAAACGCATAGACGCCGCCACATCTCTCACCCATGAGTATGTTGCGCCATATCACGATCCAACCGACGAGCCGGTCGCTGCGGAGCAGTTTGATTGGAGCTTCAACGACGCTGACCTTCCAGTCGACACGTGGAAGGTCATGATGTACAGCGAGATTCTCGGTCAGCCTCTCGCTCGAATAGCGATTTCGCTGATACCCATTATTACCAGATTTCCATCAGGTTGGCGAGACAGCTGTCTCTCCCGGTGTTGTCCCAGAAGGCGCGCTTGCAGGACCTGACGCACCTACTGCCACTGCCGCCTCGGCCTAGTTGCCGCTGGCACCTTTTTTTTTTTTGCCTAACTTGCATAGTCTGTTTTGCGAGGCAAATATTTAATTTGGTTGGTTTCAGACTTTTGGTCCGAACGAACTATTTCTAATTTTCGTTATCATTACAGTTTTTGGTCGAGTATGGTACCATAATGCGCGCGTTCTCAAGTTTTTGTTGTATTCTTCACATCCGCTATCTCCGGTTCGTAATAACACTGGCAGCGTTCATTCATCATTTTTGCACCATAGGCGGCTTCTTTTCCGCTTTCCTAGTTCCACGTAAAAAAGTAAATCGAACCGTCTTATTCATTTCTCGTTTTATGCTACGTAGATCGACAGCTTGTACATGAGCTTGTGGACTTGTATGTATCTAGTACGGTAGACCGTCACGTGCCATTTCAGATGTATACCACCCCTAGTGATGACTTCAAGTTGAACTTGGTCGTACTCAGAAGATGCGTCCAAGTCGACGCATGAATCGACCGAACGCTTTGGATATCCCTTCCTACAACGAAACTACAGACGACTCAGCAACTACTTCTGACGCCAGCCGCAAGCGGGATCGTGGCGACGCAGGTAGTGATCTCAGGGCATGTGCCACCACCACTGATCGTCGTCGGACCTATCCACTTAATGTTGTCCTATCAGGCCGCAAAACGTCGCAATCTTGATGCAGACGCACTGTCCAGTGAGTGACCAGTTCACTGTGCCAGCACTAGTACTACCGCATTCTGACCCTCACTACATCAGTACAAAGATATGAACCACGCCCATACGAGGTCCCGGAGACCAAAGATCTGTTGATATTTGGCGAAGAAGCAGATGCCCCAGACGATGACAGGAAGCGGACACGCCGTCTTTCCCATTTTACGTTTTTCGACGCGCGTCAGGAAGACGAGTTCATTTCCTTGGACGTCCTTGACGAAGATGCGACTGGCGATCATAACGTCCACGGCGCTGGTTTCGCCATCGCCATATACGACATAGATGAGGACGAGGGTCAGGAGGATGGACTCGTTGCCGAGGGTGAGCGCCAGTACGTCCGCCTGTCGCGCATCCGCCGTTATTTCACCCGATATTGGGAAAAAGATAGGTATGTGAGCTTTTGGCAGACGTTGTACGGCATATGTTGACGTGTAAAGTCCGTTTTATATCGAAACAAACCATGCGATCTACGAACTCGATGTGGAGAGACCATCCAAGAAGTATCGAAACCATTTCGTCCCCTTCTGGAAGCTGCAGACGACATTTCGATACGTGATATCGTCCGCTCATGAACGTCCTACACGAGAATATACTCCCTTCCTGCGAAAATATACGGATGTCAAGGTCTTCGGGCAACCCTTGACCGAGGGTGAGCTTTGGGGTGTTGTGAGTATATTTCATTATGGAGGATGACCGTTCATAATTTTTTTAGGTCCCTAAGCTACGCAGACTGCTCGAGACTCTCCATGGTGCAGACGACCTCAGAGCATCCGTCGTCATCCATTATCTTCTTTTTCGCTCAGCTCCTGCTATATTCAAGCCGGTAGGCAAGTTAAAGGATGAAGGATCTACGGACGAGTCCGACATGGACTACAGGGGGAACCTTGACTTGGCGGTACTGCGCAAGGTTAGCCGTACACGGGTGACCGCTAGGATCGGAGAGATGGCCAGATCGTTATTCAGAGAAAAGATTCGGGTAGTCGCAGCAAAACCCCGCGCAGCGGAGCCTCAAGTTCCGAAAGAAGATCTTGCCCTCCGGCTTCAGGGTTTCTTGATGCGTACTCAAACCCGCAGGCTTGTCCAATTTCGACCCGATCAAAGGATACGGCGCTCACACTGGTTGAAGCACATACTGATAGATGGTGTGAAATATGAAGTAGGTACATTGGGTCTTCAACTTTTCTGTGAGTTGAATGCTCAAGGACAGATCGGAGACACCGTCCTCTTTTATCCGGGACAAGGCATTCCTCCAAATCCCAACGATCTCCCTGCTACAGATACTCTTGCCGATCACTTCTGGTAAAGTATGATTCTTTGTTTTTGAAGCATTTAATTCAAACCATAGCCAGGTTCGCCAGAATCATAAACATCCATGAAGTATATGAGACAGTCCATGTTAAATGGTTCGAGCACAGCTCCAAGACAATCCTCCAAGAGTTAGGTAACTCTCAGGAACTCTTCTTGACAGACCAATGTGATACGCAGTCGCTAAAGCACGTCATTGGCAAAGTCAACGCACATCACATTAAGCCTGATCAATCCCTCGAGCACATCAAGCCGCATGACTTCTTTTACAGGTATGAGCTAGATAAGCATTCTTCGTTGGCTCTGACGGTGAGATCTAGGTACTTCTGGGATGAGTTTGAAGGAACTTTCACAAATATTAACGAGGACACATTATCCCTTCCTGTGCGAGAGCCGCCACCAGATAATTGCCCTGCATGCGAGGTGGACAGGAAGTCTGATGCAGATACGGGGCCAATGAAGATACAGCTCGGCATGAGATGGCTCGGGGTCGACTATCATTTAGATGACTGTGTCCTCATCAAAGCAGACGAGGGACCATGTCATATTGGTCAAATCATGGAATTTATCCATCGTCGCGGGCATGTTGTCAACGTCAAAGTTCGCCTCTTTGGACGCATCGACAAGGTTGGGAGGCGACCAGAAACGACCCTCAAGGATGAGGTGGGTTTTTTTCCTTGGAAATCCACTTCTTGCTCATATCCGCGTGCCTAGAGACATCTATTTTACACTGACGATATGATGATAGCTGTGATCGACAACTTGATCAGGGTATGCTATGTGGTGGTCAAAAGACACATGCCCGACGAGGATGCGTGGCTGGAAATGTCACCCTACCATTTCTATGTCCGATATCATTTTCCTTCGCTCGATATTAGGTCCTGGGCTGACAGACGTCGAATGAATTGGGACGACTTACCTGTCTGTCGCACATGCATGAAAGAGGTGCTCAAGAAAGCGCGAGGGATGAAAACGTTCTTGGAAACTGAGCCGCCATTACGTGTCTTTGATCCATTCGGTGGAACAGGCGCATTCACTTTGGCTATGGAGGATGTGGGTTGTTTCAAATTGACCCATGCTGTAGAGATCTCCCCGAGCGCGGCAAAAACTCTACGGTGAGTGACAATATTTTGCACCGTCGACCTTGTTTTTCATTTGGAATCCAGGAATAATGCTTCAGCGAACGTCAAGGTCTATAATCAATGTTGCAATCGGGTCCTCGACAGCGCGATTTCGACCCATGAAAACAGGGGTGTCCAACCTTTAAAGTCCATCGAGGGCGACGTACTACCTCCATTTCCGAAGCCTGGTGACATTGACTGTCTTATCGCGGGATTCCCTTGGTACGTGCTCACATTTGAGTGCTTGAATCTGACTAACTCGTTGATAGCCAACCTCACTCCACGCTAAACATGTATCAAAGAGCCAACGATAGGAAGAGCAGCCTGATTCTTACTGCGCTTTCCTTTGTCGACTTTTACAAGCCTCCATACTGTATATTCGAAAATGTCAGGGGCTTCCTGCAATACAATCTTCGTGCGCGACAATACAGCAAATATAGGGTCAAGGGAGGCGTTCGAATGGGTGGACTGAAATTTGTTGTGGCGGCACTTCTCGACATGGGGTAAGTCTCCTCCCGTCCAATTCCGCGTAGTAACCACATCTACCGGACATAGATATCAAGTTCGATGCGGTCTGCTTCAGGCTGCGCACTACGGAACACCGCAAAACCGAGTCCGGTTCTTCATAATAGCTGCAAAACGGGGATTAGATCTGCCCCAGTTTCCCCAACCTACACATGATATTCCGCTCTCGGACGGTCTAGAAATCAAGTTTCCCGAAGGACCAACGCTCCGACCGATAACCACACTTCCTGGTGTTGCGCCACACCGTTATGTATCCGTACACGACGCAATCAGCGACCTTCCCAAGTTTGACTGGTTCGTCACGTCTCTTTTCATGCGCAGATCTTTCTTGATGTCCATTCCTCCCTGCAGGAAAGATCCTAACAAAGTTCTCAGCAGACGTCAGATGGAAGAGAGTCGTGTTAAGGAATGTGACGGGGACCGACCTTGGAGTGGTTACCATGGACCCAATGTTCCGTACGAACACGAACCGCGTACGAAGTTTCAACAAAGCTGCCGCCGCCGCCCGACGCAAGACATCCAACAATACACGCGCACGTATGATCCGAAAAAGGTGGAGAGGCAAGTGTCGTAGGCTCGTGGACAAATTTACAACTTGACTAAATCCATTTTTCTCGTTTGTAGAATCATCTCGATTCCTGTTAAATCTGATGCAGACTATCGGAGTAAGGTGTTCTGTTGCTAGTCTCTCCTTGGGCTCATGTTCCTGAACAGGCTTGCCACGTGAACTTTGGGAATATCAGACCGCCAACCCGGCGTCATCATCCGGCAAGACAGGCTACCGACCAGGTGAGCAGCAGCCAACACACCCAGGACATCCCGCTGATGGTGTGCTAGGGTTTTACGGACGCGTCGACAGAGACGGGTTGTTCCAAACCACAGTCACAAACGTGGACCCAACTGCGAAGCAATGCCGCGTGATTCATCCCTACGTACATCTACCCGTCGTCACATACGGACATCCGAACTCACTAGTCGTTGCAGAGCAAACGCATCGTGACCGTGCGAGAGCTTGCCCGTTCGCAAGGGTTTCCCGATCACTTTGTCTTCCATGCCAACGATGACCGTGTCGTGACTGTGAGTGTCATGGTGCCTGCAGTTGTGGAGCGTGCAGGCTCAATCAAATCAGATGCATCGACAGATTGGAAACGCGGTCGCATGGCCTGTCTCGGTAGCGATCGCACGAGAGTTCCGTGAGACGCTTTACAAGGATTGGGTGAAAAGGAATCCGATCCCTGATGACCCTACGGATGAGGAAGAGGAGCTTAGAGATAACGCCATGGATGTCGATTGAGGGATCCAACATTGTATGTTCTGAAATAAATCACGGACTGTACTGTGTTAGTGCGTGCGTTGGGTACTACTTGAGTTTTCCATGGGTAGAGTTCACTCTCCCTCGTCCTCCGTGGCTGGCGCTTCTTCGTACCCAACCCAAATCACTTCTGAGCAGCTTTCACAACCGACAAGATGTGTTCCATTCTCCAGATCGTCTTGGGTGATGCGATACGCACCACCACACCGACATCTATACCTCCATTCCTGCATCGCGTCCGCATCTGTGTCCATAGACATCGCAGATCCTGCTCCAACGGCTCGATTCTCCGTGATCACCGTAAACTCTTCGAGTGAGATGACTTGTGCCGGCCTCGGACCGCACGCTGGCTGCGTTGAGTCTCCCAGTCTCAACGACCCGTCGTACGCCGCGCGTAAACCGACATCCGCGAGCGTCCTGTACGCTTCCTTGAGTAGTGCCACGTCGACGGACGCCAGGCGTGGTGGGTCTATGGTGTCGTTTGCGCTTGCGCTTGCGTTTGTGGCGATGACGGGGTGTGCGTCGTGATGGTGATGCTGATGGTGATGCTGATGCTGACGCCCGACTTGGGATTGTTTGTCGGGGTGGAGACGCAGAAGGGTGCGATGGTAGGCGGTCTTGATATCGTTGGGTGATGCATCGCGGGGGATTTGGAATAGGGTGTAAAAGTCGGACGGAGGGTGCTGCATTCAACCGTCACAGTTTGAATGGTATGGTGCGTAAATCATCAAGGCAGCTAGCTAAAGATGATTGTGCGTCGGGTATTCGAGACAAAATCGTGTTTAATCGCGATTAAATAGCCAAGTTAATAAATGAAGGCAGGTTATGGCTAGACATCCATGGTTCGAAAGAAAAAGAGTTGTTGACATAAGAGTCAGAACATTGTTCGCAAGGTTATTGTAACGTTGAAAACCGAAATCATATGTACCAGACAATGTTGCTATGACCTGCAAGTAACAATGATCACGTATCGAGTACCGCTGGTAAGTATGATCCGAGGGGCCTGGAATCTTAGGCAGCTTCGATCCGGAAGAGGTCGCTCCAGTCGCCAGAAGTACCCTCCACTTTTAGGAGCAAGTCAGGGAACGATTTTGAGTGTATCTCATGCAGGCTTACAGTCAACTCGATATTCCCCAGGCGTAACATTGAAGGGCACTTGGAACAAGACTTCCCCTAAGCTTAGGTCGAAACCTTGGGCCAGTGGTTCATCTGTTGGAGTTATCTCAATGGTGATGCTAAGTAATTCGCGCTAGAGACTTACTCAACTCGAGTCTGTCATTGTGAACAAGGTAGACGAAAGTGTTGGTCGTACCAGGCTCTATGCCGGTGGCGTCCCTGAAAAGAGCATGTCATAAGCGAACACCGAGTATGAGAATGTAGGACATACCACCTGACATGGTGGTTCTCTCCAACCTTCCATATAGCGTATTGGTCTGGGTAATAGATATGTGGGGAATACGCCTCGAGCTCTTTAGCCTCTGAAAGGGACAGAGAGGCAGCTAGTGCAAGCAAGCTAGTAATAGGGGTGACCCAGACCATGCTTGAGAATGAGGAAATTAGAATGGAGTCGAACCAGCGGTGTGCAGTAACTATTTATGCTCCCCAACGTACCGTTTGACATCTGAAACTGGCCAGGGCGTCAGTGTCAAATAAGCAGTGCATAGACATGGTGTCGAAATTGACGTCGATTCATGCCTGAGGCAGCACGAATAAATGAAACACCATGACGATGCGTTACGGGGAGTTCCGGCTGTGCGAGTTGCGGTGAACCCTAAACCTGCATAGCAAGTGTATAGCAATGAACTGACGTCTATCAAGCAATCGACATAAGAAGCAAGATCGCGCCGCTCAAGTGAGCGGTGGCATTTGATGACGTGCTAGCAGCCAAGGCCAGACATGATCCGGCGCGCAGAGCCCTCCCATGGACATCCGTTTCACTGTTTCAGTGGTGGGCAACGGAGCCAAACGGATAACTTGAGCCATTTTTGTCGAACCCCTGGAGACTGCACGTCATTCCTGGCAGTACCCTGACTAGGACTCACGCGGGTTGTGATCCGGTAGGTCCGATTGCCCGTATGCGATCAACGTTGTTTTCTGAAGGTGATATTGTATTATTATTATTGAAAGGAAAAACATGCATTCCATGACAATCAAACACTTACGTCTTATGACATCCATTCCAACTATAATCGCCGTCAGATTAACATCTAGAACCCGAGAGAGGCCGAGAGATAGCGGGTGTCCTGGTTACAAACAGCCTGACGTATGTATAAATACCGCCAAGATTCAGTTGAATGCTTCGGATTCACTTGGCCAACGCAAGGAGTCAGAGACGCCAACTGTCGCGCATTCACTACTACACAACACCATGATGCTTGATGGAAAATCGCGTGAGTTCGACACGTGTTCACTCGTTGGACAGTTGGTAAGTCATGTTCAGAGAAGACGTACAGAGGACGATCGAGTGGGCGATGGCTCCCTCTCATTTTGACCACATGCTCTACGAACGTGGGTGGAAAAGTGCGGAACGAAATTTGAAAAATATGTTTCGGCTTTGACGGTCGCAGTTGACGTCTTCATGGTCTAATCTGCTTGATCTCAAGTTCAATGACAGCTCAAGTGCCGTACCGTGCGCAGAGGCAATTGACGGAACCTGCGAAAACGGGGCCAAACCCTTGTGCAAGTGGACCGAGGTATGGCGGAAGTATGACGGAAGTATGGCGGAAGATCTCCACAAAAAACTTTTTTTTTTTGACGACCACTTTTTTGTAGATGACCACTCCTTTTTTTGGACGACCACTTTTTTTTGAGGATCAACTTTTTTTCCGTAGTGAACTTTCTTGCACCCCGTGGAATGAAATGAGATTGAGAGATATACTGTTGTATTTTGTATTTACACGTACTGCTATGTATCGGCACGCACGCCAGTACCCGCACGCTGGCCGAGATATCGGTAACTGAGTTTTGTCGGCGAGATGGAGATGTCGCCGCTTTTCTGTCGATGCACCGGCCATCAAATAGTAGAATATATGGAAGTTACGCTCCCCGGATGGTACAGCCGCAACTCGTTTGCGTTCGAAAGCAAACACCTTTAATTTTGTGTGAACGAAGGGTATAGCCTCTGCCCGGCAAGGCCGGGTGACGACGATGCAGAGACGATCTTGGCTGTATAATCCTCGATCCCGGGTGGAGTAGCTGGTGATGTTGATGGGGAATACGACAGGGATGAAGTGTTGGAAGTAGGGAACTCCACGGGTATACCCCCGGGTATCATTGTCAGCGTATGTATGCGTGCTCACAGGTTCGCGATCGGCGTGCAAACGGGGGTGGGGACAGCGATCAGTGGGGCCGGTGAGTGGAAATGGCGAGGGTGAGTGAAGGCGAACGATGGCGTGGACAAGTGAGCACACCAAGTATGCAGACTCCCATCTGCATACGCGCGCGCGCTCGCATGTCCATGTCCGTGCCAGCGGGGATGGCGACGGAGTGGGGACAGAGCAGATGGCGAGCGGGGATGGCCAGGGCCCGGGTGGGTGAAGGTAAGCAGTGGCACGGGCAAGTGGGCGCACACACGTACGCAGATGGCAGTCTGCATACGTGCGCGCGTCCGTGCCCGTGCAAGCGGGGGTGGCGAGGGTGAGTGCGAGAGGGTGAGATGACCGGGGTGAGGTGAGGGCGACGCGACCGGGATGAAGGTGCGACGCGACTGGGGCGAGAGCGAGGGCAGGTGAGGGTGGATGTGACCAGGGTGAGGGTGAGGGCGACGCGACCGGGGAGAGAGAGAGGGCGGGTGAAGGTGAGGCGACTGGGGTGAGGGCAACGGGTGGGTGGGGGGTGCGGCTGGGCGAGGTGGTGGGATGTCACTCTCTCGCCGTCTTGCCATCTCGCTGGTGAGACAGCGAGGTGGCGAGGTGGCGATGTGACGAGGGTGAGCTGGTGAGGCGGTGAGACAGCGACGCAGTAAGAGGGGTAGTGAGAAAGTATCCGCAAGTACCCGCGGGTACTGGTGGTACGGGTTACCCATACCCCATGCAGTTCCCTAGTTGGAAGTAGTGGGGGGAGTGATGTAGATGGCGGCATCTTCATGGATGGGAGGATGCGAGTAGGGTAGGAGCTGGAATCGACGAATGCGACACTTGTCCCTTGAGCTGCTACAGAAAAAAAAAAAGAAAAAAAAGGTTTTTTGTGCAGATCTTCCGCCATACCGCCATACCGAGGCGCCACTTGGAACCCTGCAACATTGGTGCTAGGCGTTGAGTAGCGGCCCGCTGGATCGAGGTGAGAAGGCTATCAATTTCATTTCGGGTTCAAATACGCGTTTCATACTTAATCATGTGTTCTCATCTGGCACCTGCTGACACCCGATCCCTGAGCGTATGTGTATCCTTCCGCGGCAGAAGCAACGAGGCTTAGCGATGACGACAGTTAATGAGATATTACACACTGTCTTTGATATATCACATGGTCTTGGTCTGCAAGCAGACGATTTGTTGAAGCGATTATACATTCAGATACTTATCAGTGTACAAAAGTTACAAAGCTCCCAGAATGGAAGGAAAAAAAAAAAAGGAAGGGAGGCTTACTGTGTTTCAACCACATCCGCCTCAATATCTACTAATTCCCTCCCTTCTTCCACCATCTCGCCCTTGGCGCAGCTAACCGTCTTGACGATACCCGCGATCTCCGTTCTCAACGCTGTCTCTGTCTTCATGCTCTCCAAAACGACCACCGCTTGACCTTTCTCGACACGATCTCCCGGACTCACGCGTACCTCAACGACTAAGCTTGGCATAGGTGCACGCAGTGCGCCCTTGTGTGTAGCGAGGGCGTCTCCTCCCAACGACAATAGCCAGGGGGGAGGAAGGAGAGTCAGGGTCGTTTTAGTCCCGTCTGCAGCAAAGAGATGTAGTCGTTCCATCGAATTTGGGGACAGCGATGCCGGTACAGCAGGTGGTGGGGGTTGCGAGACAATGGTCGTGTTCGTCGAGAACGCGGCAAGGGTGGTTGGGGAGGTGAGGTTTGCAGAGACCGACTTGAAAGTCGTCGGGAAGGGGCCATCTACAGTGACGTCAAAATGACCAGGAGAGGTGTACTTCAGTGTGACATTGACGTGGGTAGCGGAAGGCTCGTCCTTGGATAGTGTGAGGGTACGCTCGTAGACATCTCCCCCGAACCGTCGTGCACCCAGGGAGGCCCATGGGCTGTCAAGAGCCGATGAAACCGTTTGATCTCGAAGGACAACATACAGCGCCGCTTTTGTCAGTAGTTCTGACGAAGGATCCGAAACTGGGGGGAACAACTCTGAATGATGCTTCTTGATGTACCCCGTCTCGACATCCCCTTGGACGAACGCATCGTTGCCTGCGAGGGTTCTAAGGAACTCAATGTTGGTAGAAACACCTACTACTTTATATTCCTCCAGTCCTCGCCTGAGCATTCTCAAGGCCTCGGTGCGATCCCGTCCATGAACTACAAGCTTGGCGATCATGGGGTCATAAAACACGCCAATTTCGGCGCCTTCAGTGAAACCTTGCTCGAGTCGGAGTGATGGGGTAATCGCAATTGAGGTATCAGGTACACGTCGTAAAGGCTTTGCGGAATCCGTTGTATAAGGTGGCAATGGAGGTGCAAAAGCGTGCGTTGGAGTAGGTGTAGAGAGGTATAAAAGCCTTCCAGAGTCCGGGAGGAAACTATTTCGGGGGTTCTCCGCATAAATTCGTGCTTCGAACGCATGTCCGACGAGGGGGATCGAGGACTGAATAAGAGGAAGAGGGTTTCCAGCTGCAACCTGTCGGGTGCGTCGGTTACGAGCAACCAAGATCACCATAAAAACACTACCTCGAGCTGCCATTCGACGAGGTCTAGCCCAGTGATCATTTCCGTGACGGGGTGTTCGACCTGTAATCGCGTATTCCTATAGTTTGGTATCAGCTTGATTGCACTCCATGGAGCCTTAGCGACGCTCACATCTCCATGAAGTAAAACCTCCGGGTATCATTATCAAAAATAAATTCCACAGTACCCGCTCCGACGTAGTTGACTGCTCTTGCAGTAGCGACAGCCTTCTCCGACAAGTCCACGCGAAGTTCAGGCGACAGCCCAGGTGCAGGAGCCTACCGAAGAACGAAGTTAGAAGAACATTCATGCGACGACGACGTTTATCCCACCTCCTCAATGATCTTCTGGTTACGTCTTTGTACAGAGCAATCTCGCTCCCAAAGACTAACCACCCCACCCAACGTATCTGCAAAGACTTGCACTTCCACGTGTCTGGGACGCTCAATATACTTCTCAACGAGTACGTTTGCATCGCCAAATGCCTTCATAGACTCTCGTTTCGCAGACTCAAGAGCGTCCATGAACTCGGAAGGTGTTGATACGGCACGCATGCCTTTGCCACCTCCGCCATGAATGGCTTTGATCAAAACAGGGTAACCTTGATGTCAAACGTTTTAGGAGCACATAGGTCTGATAAACTTTCGAGACTCACCAATTTTCTCTGCCTCAGTAAAGAGAAATCGAGGGTCTTGATTATAACCGTGGTAACCCGGAACACATGGTACGCCAGCGGCTGGCAGCCGCAAAGTCAAGGTTGGCAACGACACTAGGAGCCTGACATGAACTACGACATACCAGACATGATGTTCTTGGATTCACTAACGTATTTCTCCGGTCAACACAGCATATATTGCAGTCAAGGATGCATGCTAACCTCTTGGAACCCATGGAGACGATGGCACTTGACGGAGGGCCAATGAACACGATCCCTTCTTCCGCGAGCCGCTCTGCAAACTTGGCGTTCTCGCTAAGGAAACCATATCTGCATGTCCGATCGGTTAGTGCAACACATGAACGGGAGGACGCCGCCTTACCCTGGATGAACAGCCTGATAAGTCGCTCGTGGTCAACGCTTCACTTCAACCAAGGCAATCAAGACGACGGACCTGTGCACCGCTCCTGTGACACACCTCGACGATCTTGTCCATCCGCAACTAGCGTTCACGTCAACCACAGTCCTACCAGCCCACTCGGACGAAACACCCACGTAGCTCTCGGTCGAAGGTGCGGGACCGATGCAATACGCCTCGTCGGCCTCGAGGACGTGCAGCGACTGCGCGTCCGCGTCGCTATACACAGCAACCGTCTTGATACCGAGTTTCCTGGCTGTACGGATCACGCGACAGGCGATCTCTCCCCTAGAACACGCCCCCAAAGCATGAGTAAGTGGGCGTGCGTCGGCGTAATTGGGTTGACGCACCTGTTGGCAATGAGTATCTTGTCAAAGTGAGGTTTCCTTGTATCCGCTAGCAAACGAATGTCGGTATTGTGAGGTTGCATAAGGCGACTTGTACTCACTTGAAGCAGCATTCGTCGCGAATGCTCGGTATGCAGACACCGAGGTCGGACGAGCAATTCGCCTCGTCTCTGGTGAAATACTCCATGTACTTGCGAGAGCCCGTCCCTGTCCAGTTCTCCCAGGTATGTTTGGCGCATGAACGACCACTGGCGCTGGTGTCGCTGCCTGGACACGTATCCTACCAAGGGAGCGAGTTGCGGTACGCTGTGTGGGTATCATCTTTGACATTCTGCTGGAAAGTACATGAACTCGGTTGGGCCGGTAATTAACATTAATATTTGCCTACATCCGCTCATCCGGGATCACGTGATACTCAACCTCTTCCGTGTGGTGTTGGACTCTCCTCGATCCTCCCCACCTTGGCAAGCTGAACCCCAATCCCAATCGTATCCTGTAACAAGTCCTCCCCAAGTAACTTCAGCTGTGCCGGCTCCCTCCCCTGCTGTCCTCGTCGCACAGGGGGGATCCCAAACACCGTCTCTTCCGTCACTACTGACGCATCCTCGCCCTGATCCTCATACCCACCTTCAGAATCAAAGCTATCATCGAAACCGTCTCCGTCTCCGGCCCCGGCCCCAAGTGCCCGCGCAAACGGGTGCACGGCAGCCTCGTCTGCACCATCAACCTCATCCGCACCCAAAGAGTCAATCGAATGGTTTGACGACCCGAACGAGTCGTCTGGATCAACTTCACGGGAAGATGCCATAATAAAGGCCGTGGAAGGCTGGTTAGAATGAACAGGCTCATCGTCGAGTGAGTCTGAATCCGAGTCCGAGTCCGAATTTACGTGGGGGTGAGATCCAAGTTGGATCGTGTTTTGATCGTCATCTTGGTGGCTGTCCAGTTCTCGATGGTCGGGCGTATCCAGTTCGTCCTCCCTCATTGGGGGAGCAAGCATGTCGCCGTCCACTTGAGAAGATGCTCTTGAATGGGAAGACGACGCAACAGAATCAACTTTGACGCTGGATTCTGGCATTTCAAGCCCAACACGGCGCATCATCGTCGCCAAACTGGCATCGGTGTCGTTGCTATCTGTCCAGGAAGGATATGCGTGCCGTGCATATCGCGAGAGCGAAGGAGGGGTCGGAATTGTGCTCATCGTATCATCCTTGACGGAGCCCGTGCCATAGCCAAAGGCAGGCGTTCTCATCTTGTTCGACGCCGCGCTGTTCGCAGAGCCGAATTGGCTTTGCAAATCTCCAAGAAGGTCGCGTCTGATTCGGTCCGCTGCCTCCCTTCCTGGTGTCCTCCCAAGCGTTGGCAACATGTCTCTCCTGGGGGTTAGCCCAAGCGGAGGTAAAAGTCCAAGTCCGACACTGGACCTAGGTGCTCTCGCAAACGCCAACGTCCGCGGCGGAGACATTCCTTGCATCAAATCAACCGAATCATCAAAAGAGTCGGTAAACGCGTTGAATTTTGGCTCCTGGTTTGAGTCTGACGCATGTTTAGTGAGAGAGGGAATATCCAACACGGACGATGATGCAGAGGCAGACGCGGACGAGGATGTGGACGAGGTGACAGCTGTCGGCTTTCTCGGCGTCCGCTCATATCGCGGGCGACGAGGCGAAGGAGGCGCCGGCTCACTTTCCAATTTGGCAGGAAGGATGGATTGTATATGTTTTGGAATCGCGATCGGGGTTTTTGGCTTCACGTTGAGTGGTGAGACGTACGTGACGTTTGCGCGAGGCGTCGGCAATGCGCTTGGAGGACGCGAAGACTGAATTTTGCCTTTGGGCCCGTCGCGATCAAACCTGGTAACACTCTTCTCGGTCTTGTCTCGAGTGATGGATGGGAATTGTTGGACGGTGTCTTCTTCCTCATACATTATACTGTCTGCAAGCGAAGACGGGTCCTGTCGCGCGGATGCCTCCTCCTCTTCCCGCGCAAAACTTTGTAGTTCACTCTTGAGGCGGCCCATCGGGGACTCGAACGAAGCGCTCCACGAGGACGACTGATCATCCATAGTCTGATCAGGTGCATGCCCTGGACGTGCCGGAGTCGAAGACACGGCGTTTGCAGGCATGAACGAGCTCTCGGACGCAGTCACGTCGTACGTCCGAGTGGGCATCTCGGAAAAGGTGCGAGAAGGGGTCACGTCCATACTCTCCTCTGGTTGGGAGATGGACGCTGGCTCAGAACTGGTACACGCCTGTGTCTGCTCGTCTTGCGCGAGATCGTCGTCTTCGAGCGTCGGTATATGCACTTGCGCAGCTTGCTCATAAAACGACGTCCAGAACTAGGCAGCACGTGAGGCGATGCGTACGCGTTGAAGTAGACGCCAGAAGCAGGCGTACCTTGGCCGCCTCACGAACTGGTTCGGTGCCAAGTGCGTAGCGTTTCACGGCTGGTAGCAGTCTTGTCGCCATTATGTGCTGAATCCGCGAGAAATTTGCGTCTATGTTCTTTCTCGATCATTTCGCTGCTGCGATGTTGCACTGGGGACGCGGACTCACCTGTAGTTTAATGGTAATCAGCTGTTCGATTTGGTCGATTTGATCGTTTATGGATGCGTTAGTGTCGAGTCCTGGAACGACGATAGAGGCAGGGTCCGTGGACGGGCCCCATCGCGGCGGGTTGGGTTCAATGGGTGTGGTCATCAAGTGAGGAAATAAATGTTTAGACTTGTTTTCATTGCCCCTCAACCCGCTCAAGACAGCCAGTTCCGGATCGTGGATACCCTTTATACTGCGATGAATACCAAACGCATGACCCACGCATAGATGTGGGGATCATCAACGAAACAGGGGGGTTTAGCCTGCTATTCAACATCTGTCTTCCCGCAAACCGTCCCAGAAATCAAATTTACGGCGTTCCCGACGATTTCAGGCGATTGAATGTGAATATCGAGGAAGGGCACAATGCAGTTATCGACTTCTACCAGGGTTACAAGGAGGGGCTCATTCGACACATGCCTGCTCCGTCCAGACCCTCCTGAGTTGTCGATAAGCGCGAAGGCTCGTTCGGCACACCACCTACCCCATGGACGGCCCGCTCGAGCCGTCGATGAGCCTGTTGGCTCATTTAATGCACGCCCCCTCCATCTGAATCCTCCTGAGTCATCAACGAGCACAACAGCTCGTTCGACCACCTACCCCATGGATGCCCTCTGACAGATAGAGAATGGGAGGTCAGTTGCATTGTGAGCTTTTGTAGATAAGTTCTTTACTCACTCAGAGTGCAAGTTGCAAGCTGGCGTTGATCTTGTGCCGAATGAAGATCAAGAGACCTTTGATACCTTATGCTATTAAGATGTTCTCAAGAAATTTGGATCCAGGTGATGGAGCAGATGATATCAAGATTGATGAGCAGGAGGAAGTGGTGGTGGCGGAGCAGGAAAGAGAGGGAGAGGAGATCAAGATCAAGATGGATGTGTTTCAGAGTGACAAGAATGGATTTGAGGGAGATGAGAATGAAGGATGATGAGGATATACTGTAAGTGCTCAATCAAGGTGCCAGACGCGGAGCAACAATCCATCAAGAAAGTTGGTTGCAGAAACTCGTACTCCTACGGATTCGCTCATAACCACATATTACACTCACTCAGCCAGATCACAAGCACGTAAAGCTAATGTCTACCAACAATCAAATCATCCCTTCCCGTTCAGGAACTGCTGCCTGCGCCGAGCGTATACCCGGTCTATTCGTCGAACGTGGCGGTACTGGCCCCGCCCCCCTCACGCTGTCCGATCTGGGAAGCGGGGGTCTTGCCGGGGTAGAAGGAACTGTGCCCGAGTCGCCTTTGGAGAGCGACGGTCGGCGTAGACGAAACGACGGCGTGGAAGGAGGGGGATTCGCGACGGAAGGTGACACGGCGGGGGATATGGGCGAATTCGAAGCTCCTCGAGGAACAGAAACGGCGGGGATCGCAAGCCGGGAAGGCGTTTTCTGCACGGTGGTTGTTAACGATGCTTTGGGATGCTGGGCCAGGAGTTCGTCAAGGAGATAACGAAAGTCGAGGCCAAACTCTTGCAAGAGCTGTGTGGCGGTCAGCGAGAGGATGCAGGGCATATATATTGGCTCTCAAACCTTTCGGCTCTGGGAATGGGTGATCTTGAGTGCCTCGTCAATTGTGGGTTGGTCCACGTCTGAGCTATACACTTGCTTCTTGAACATCTCAGCGTAATACTCGATCTGCTTCTTTGCCCAGTCAATGAACCCTGCGTGGCGACGTGAGCAACCTCTTGCTGCTAGCAAGCAATAGCTTACCAGAGGCCATTTCATGCTCCACAAATCCAGCAAGAAACCAATCTGCAGTGTGCTTGATCGCAGTAAATACCACGAGCGTGAGATTGTGTACATAGAGCCCGACGTGCCCTTCGAATGGGATGGCTCGAACATAACCTTGAATCGCCGCCCCTCTGGCGGCTAGGAACGTCTCCCGAGCCCGAGAAACGGCACCGAGACGCAGTAAATGACCGACGAGCTCCACACACGTGGACTTCGAGTTTTTGGGGCGAGCAAGCGCGTCCAGCAATGCTGACGTCAGCGCCGCGATGAGGGGTGATAGACTTGGATGAGCTCGCGCGGACTCGGCCAGCTGGACGCCGCGAGGCCAATCACGAAGGGCGATGGCTACCGTTAGATCATCCGAAAGTTCTGAAAGCGCACGTGCATTACGATCGCTTTTCGCCCTGGCAGACGCTTCTGCAGCACCAGGTGTTGAAGCGTTCGCAGCGCGAGCCAACTCGGTCATCCATTCGGATAGTGGGGGAAGTTTATCGAGGTTGAAGGTCGCGGACGGGCGTTGCTTCACGGATGTAAACACAACATCGTTGCGAGGGAGAGGATTTGACGTACGTCACCTGAATTGGCACCTGCCCACTGACTTTTTCGGCGCTCATGTTCGCCCTCGCGTTCCTTGCGCTTTCGAACAGCCAATTCCTCGGCGACTTGGCGGAACTGCGTAAGCAGGGCCTTTTTGTCAGGGGGGGCATCTGTGCGATATACATGCGTTTCTTTGCCGTGACGAACTTTGAAGACATTGGTCATGTCTGTGGGGAGTCAGAAGACAAAACGGTGACCAGAGACAACGTACTTGCAGTATCTTTGGTGTCAAGGACCAACATCTCGTTCAAGGGCCAGCACCTCTCCGCGACAAGCTTGCCGCCAGTCTCGGTAGTGTTGCTGGTGCCGGGTGTGGGGGCCACGGCGCCGCCCCGTTTTCTCTTCGCAACCAGGACGGCATCGTCCAGCACGACGAATCTAACCATACCAATAATCTTGTACGTCGCCGCATTTAGCTCCCAGATACCGTCCATTTCTGCGATGACGTGTCTTCCTGGAGTAGCGGGTGCAAACTTGGCGGAACCCGAAATTTGTGAATGGAGTGTCTGCATCTGAGAGGCGTAATGGATGCGAAGATCCACGATGGAAGAGCGCGCGTTGCGCCTGCGTTCTGAAAGAAGATCGGTTGTGTGCAAGGGGTGAAAGGGAGAGACTGACCTGCGACGGAGGCAGATTCGTCGATGTGGAGGAGAGAGGGCATGTTTTTCCATTCTTGGAGGCTTTCCTTGAGTTCGAGCATATCGTTCTCGAGGACGCTGATTTCCTTTGAGACGAGGACGAATTCGGCATAGCTACGTTATCCAGGCTGTTAGCGCGGTGAGACGGGGGGCGGTGGTGCACCGACTTTTTGAAGACGTTGCGCTGCAACTCGATGGCGGTGTCGTCCTTGAGGGAGCGGAGGGAGGACTGAAGTGACTTGAGCTCTGCCTCAGTCGAGTTGGCGAGTTTTGCCTTGAGGTCTGGTGGTCGTGAATGGGACGTCTGGCGTGGACTGATTGTGAGACACACAGTCGTCTGGGTCGAAATCCTCCTTGTCGAGGAGACGCTGGTCGATGACGCGCGGGTCCTCCTTGACTTGGGCGACGTCCTTGACGATCTCGTCTGGATCGCGGGGCACGCCTGGTCTGAGACCGATGGGGATTGTTGGCACGGATGGGACGGCAGCGTCGGTCGGTGCTGATATTTCTGCGTATCTGAGGGACAAGCGCTTCTTCATCTTGTCGTCCACGGCTGATTTGCGTACATTCTGCCTCGTCGTGGGCGACTTTGCGAGCTTTGAGGCATGTCTTTTGAGCGGTCTTGATTCCGAGGGACGTCGTGAGCGAAGGGACTGCATGGCGGTAGTAAGTAATCGAGTAATCGGGCTGTGAACGCATCTTGTCTCTGACCAACATGGACACTTCCCGCCCAAACTCCTTCTACGGCCCCGAGTTTGGCGCGTCGCACAGACAGCGACCACTGCGCGCATCCAACTCGCCCATACAACAGCCCATCGACGCCGCCTACGACCCCGACGACGTCCCGCTCGGTCTACTCACTAACGCCGACCAGGACGAGTTTTACGCATCACCTCAAGCCGAACAAACACCCAGCCGTCCCATACCGACATCCCGCTCCGTCCGTGCCCCTTCCCCACCCCCACAGCCGAATGGCCCCCTCCTAGATCACTCCCATCTCCGTCCAGGCAACCACGCCTCCCTCCTCTCGCACGACCGCACCCTCGAACTCTACCGTGCCAATGCAAAGAAAACTCAGGATCCCGATCTCCAGTTCGAGTTCGCCGTCTTCATGATCGACGCCTCAAAGACATATCCCATACCCGAGCCTAACCTAGGAAACGTCATGGACATTGAAAAGGCAATCGAAAAGAGAGAAAACCTCATCACAGAGGCCCTCGCCCTCCTAAAGCGTCTCGCAGACCGTGGTCATCCAGCCTCTCAGTACTTTCTTGCAGACTGCTACGCCAACGGGATTGGCACCTACAAGGGAAAGCAGGATTTCGATCGTGCCTACCCCCTCTTCGTCCTTGCAGCAAAGCATGGCCATCCCGACGCAGCTTATCGTGCCGGCACGTGCTGCGAGAACGGCTGGGGCTGCAGACGTGAATCCCCCAAGGCGCTCCAGTTCTTCCGCAAGGCTGCCGCTGCACTCCATCCAGGTGCCATGTATCGTCTCGGTATAGCAGAACTCAACGGCGAACTCGGCCTCGCAAAACGGCCCAGAGAGGGGGTCAAGTGGCTCAAACGCTCTGCAGAGCATGCCACAGCTGAGTTTCCACATGCCCTCCACGAGTTGTCTCTGCTCCATGAGAAAGGCATCTACAACGTGGTCTTTGTGGATACAGAGTACGCCGTCGAACTTCTCGCCCAGGCGTCAGAGCTCGGCTATGCACCATCAGCATATCGGTTAGGGGAATTCTACGAGTATGGCAAGCTGGGTTGCCCCCAAGATCCTGCCCTCTCGATCCATTATTACGTGTGTCCTACTCCCAATCTTGGTCCACCCGTTTGTATCAGAACTGATGCGGTACCAGAATATCGCTGCGCAGCAAAATCACCGTGATGCATGCTTCGCGCTCACGGCGTGGTATCTCGTCGGTTCACCGGGGGTACTGCCACAATCAGATACTGAAGCATTTCTATGGGCAAAGAGGTCTGCGGACGCCGGACTTGCCAAAGCAATGTACGCCGTCGGGTATTTCCTCGAGGTTGGCATCGGCACACCGCCAGATCCACAGGAGTGGGTGTCCATGACGCACTCGCGATCTGAACTGACCTTGTCGATAGATCTATGTCCTACTACAAGAGGGCAGCTGAGCTGGGCGACAAACGTGCGCAACAACGGCTAAAAGGTAACCCCGCGCCAGGTCGCACAGAGTCCGTCGTGCTTCGCGCAGACGGCTCGGACGGAAAGAATATGGGAAATAAAGACAAGGACTGTGTTATCATGTGAAAAATAGAGTGCGTACTGGGTATCGCTCCATTTTCGGGGCGCCTTGTTACGTTTTGATTTACCCCAGGGACAGATTATTTTGTGTTGCACGCATCCTGTTTAACCGTACGTCACACGTATTTATGAGCTGGACAATACTCTTGCCTTGCTTTGTCCATTCGTTTCTGTCCGAGATTCAGCCTACATCCGCACTGTCAACCTATGATCTAGTGTTGCGCATAGATATCCGCATAGAGTACTTAATATCGATTATCTTCGCGAGTATTCCCCGCATGGACGGGCAACGTGTTGGGGTACTTGGAAATGGGGTTCAGATATGCCTGGTACACGTATCCTGTATCTAGGTTTAAATCCGCTTGTAATCGTCTTCCTGCAATGTCCGTTGACGGGGATCTCCATTGCCTGCGAAACGCCACACGACGACGATGGATCGCTCAATTCTTGAGACTGTCGCAGAGATGAATGAGCACCAGGCGCCAGATGCGACAACGATCTCACGCACCTCGCGATACACTCAATCTCAAAGAGGACATCCTTGGGAAGCCGCGCGACCTCGACGGCAGACCGAGCAGGCTTGTGCTCGCCAAAGAAATTGGCGTAAACGCCGTTGACGGTGACAAAGTCGTTCATGTCCTTTAAAAACACCTGTCGCCGCATGAGCGTCAAAATGAGTATGTAGTACTTGGAAGTTGGTAGACACGCACGGTGGTTTTGACGACACGGCCGACGTCGGTCCCGCTGGCTTCAAGGACGGCTTTGAGGTTGGCGAGGGCCTGCTGGGTTTGTGGGACGATGCCGCCCTCGACGATCTGTGCGGTCGTGGGGATGAGTGGGATGCACCCGGAGACGAAGACGAGGTCCCCGGCTTTGACCGCCTGCGAGTAGGGTCCAATAGCGGCGGGTGCGGCTGTCCAGTGTCGGTCAGGCGATATTGCTAGACTCGCTGCTGCTCACCGTTTGTCGAGACGGGCGTCAAGGTGTGGTGTGTGGTCGACATCGTTCTGCCAAGTCTGAGTCCGGCAAGTCTGAGTGCTGCTACTGCCATGTTCACGCTGAGTGGAAGAAGTAATTTGATCGTCACCAAACCAATCTTGAAGAAGACGATGAGAAACGGTAGCACCATTGTTTAAGTTACAGCTGCGCCAAAACGTTGGGGACAGCGTGGTTGGGTTTCGCACTTGACGATGAACTCACTCGGTGTCACCTTGTTTGCCCGTCGCACTCGTCAACTCGCAACGTCCATGTCCCGCTCAACACCACCCGTGCTCGACGGCGAACGCGCGCCAAAACGTCGGAAACGAACCCATCTCACACCAGACTCGTTCAAAGATGGCGTCTTTCTCGCCCCAATGGTCCGCTCGGGTGCCCGTACGCCATCCATGTCCCCCACGACCCCCACTCACACTACACCACAGTACCGACCCGTTTGACTGCCCTCAAGCACGGCGCGTCCCTCGTATGGGGCCCAGAGATTGTAGACAAGGCCATACTGCACGCCGAACGCGTCGTCGATCGTAAGTACCCCGCCTCGCTCTGACCCCCAGACTCAACCCTACTCCCCAGCCCACACCGGCGTCGTCTCCTACCATGGCAAGACCCGCGCCATCTTCACCACCCACCCAATCGAAAAACCCTATCTCATCTACCAAATGGGCTCCGCCTCCCCCGAACTCGCCGTCCAAGCCGCCAAGGCCGTCGTACAAGACGTCTCAGGTATCGATCTCAACTGCGGTTGCCCAAAGCCGTTTAGCACGCATTCCGGCATGGGCGCGGCGCTGCTCACAAATCCAGATCTCTTGTGTGCCATCTTGACAGCATTGCGGAAAGAATTGCCCCCAGAGATCACCGTGTCCGCAAAGATTCGTCTTCTGCCGACGCAGGAGGAAACGAAGAAGCTCGTCGAGAGGATCGTCGGGACGGGCGTGAGTGCGTTGACGGTGCATTGCCGGACGAGGAACATGCGGCAGGGAGAGGCAGCGTTGGTGAACAGACTGAGGGAAATCGTCGAGTTCGTGCATGACCTTGGCGCAGACATTGCCGTAATAGAGAATGGGGACTGTAAAGGGTGGGAGGACGCCCGGCGGGTAAAGAGACTCACCGGTGGGTACCACGCTTTGATGGGTTCTCGTCTGACTCTTCCTGCCAGGTGCATCTTCTGTCATGATCGCCACCGCTGCCGAATCGAACCCTTCGTGCTTCTCCTCGACGCCTCTCGTAGACGTCGAAACCACGCTCATACCATCATACTTGCGTCTGGTAAGCCGACGGCCCAACGTGCATGTCTACCATCTCATCCGCTCCCAGTCACGATACCTCGACAACCACTGGGCGCTCACCAAGTTTTGTGTCAGCCAGTTCAAAGCACCCCGCACAGAACGCTCAAAAACCGAGGCGCACCAGTTCAAAACCCACATCGTCGCCGCAAAAGGGTACGACGGTCTCACGAAACTCGTCGGAGAATGGACCGGGGAAAAGGACTTTGCAGATATTGTTTCTGCCATCGAGACACGCCAACCGAGACCGCTCACGATCGACGACGTCGCAGCGGATGCCGCCGGTGCGGAGATGGTGGCGTCCGTGACCAACGCTCATGATGCGTTAGAGGAGGCACGACTTATCTCGACACCCTCCATACGTCCAAATCCAGAACCGCCGACGTTGTGTGCACCACTGGGTCCGAGTACCTGTTTACGCATGCCACTTCCTGCAGTGATCACCGGCAGTGATGCGATTACGCCGTCCCCCACGCCCAAGGCCGTTTCACCTTTCAGCGTATCACGTCGCCTCTGACATACTTTTCGACGATGAAACGGAAGGGAGGATCCAGTTTCATGTATCATACTTGGATGGCGTTTGCATTACTATTAATACACTACTGTACAGCAGGACTTGACAAGGACACGCGTGACACGGAATCTAATGAAGTTTCAGCGGTTGTCTCATGTGCATTGTCCGAACTTCCTGATGGGCCAACATGTCATCACCCCGTTTACGCCATCCTGTCCGCCTTGTCGTGAACCTCTTTTTCCCGCTCCGTTGCGTGGGCGTGTTTCTGGCTCGGTTTCCACGTGGACGATTGCCAGGGTTGGACGCCAGCTCGATACATTTCGTCAACCTATGAAACGCCGTCGAATAACCCATTTGATCAGTCGGTTGCCGATGACGACTCAGAAGGGACAAGGGACGGACCTCTTCCAGACTCAACCCCTTTGTCTCGGGAATCGCCAGGTAGACGTAGACGTAACCAAACACGAGCATCCCAAAGAATATCAGCAATATCAGGGGTCCGATCCTGTCAGCGAGTTCATGAATACAGGTTCAGTACGACGTGGACATGGACGGGTGATCGACGATGGACAAATTACTAGCCGACGACGCAGGCGCGTGCCTTGCGACCACGGGCAGCACAAGAAAAAGAGGGCCACCTACCGAGCTGCGATCCGAGGCGCGAAAAACGACAGCAAAAAGTTCCATATCCAATCTGAAAAACAAGCCACGGTCAACCAAAGCCGTGACAGAAACACAAACCACGCAACGTACTCGTAGCGCTCCCCAGTGCAATACACTTCGCCCGCACGCGCAGCGGGAAGCTCTCCCCGAGATACACCCACGGCGTCGGGCCCCAGAACATGGAGAACCCAAAGACATGCAGGACGGCGAACGTGATGAGGGTGTCGCCACCGCGCTTGTTGCGCTGCGTGAGGGCAGCGGCGGACGTGCCGGACGGCGCGAGGGTGAAGTGGCCGACAAGCCCCGCGATAATGGCGCAGGTAGCTTCCCAGATGGCGCCTGTTAGGAGGGACTGTTGCGGGATGTCAGTGGCAGTGGAGTGTGCAGAGATGGGCGGTACCCACGCGACGGCGTCCCCATGTTTCGATAAGTATGAGGGCGGGGATGGTCCCGACGACCGAGACAGCTCCAAGAATAGTTTGTATCACGTATGGAGAGAGCCTAGGGCAGGTCAAGAATTTCTAGAAGTCGAGCGGCAAAAACACTCACTGAGTTCCGGCACTTTGGAAGAACGTATCCCCGTAGTAATCTTATCAATCCCAGTTACTGCAAGCACGACCTTGCCAAGTTGGAACACGCACAATAAAAATTTTGTCCGTTCAGCTGCTGGATGAACTGGAGCATCATCCCGTTTCCCGTTCGCTTCCACAAGGCATTTCGCGTTGAGAAACATTCTGCCCACGTTGCCTTGCCACCTTCATTCTCGGCCTTGATCGCCTCCGCAAGTTCAGCAACGTGGGCCTCCACCACGTCGGAATCGATCGGGACAGAATTAAGCTCTGCGATCACAGCGCGCGCTTGGTCACCCTGATGTGTGCCTAATAAATGACGCCTGTTCATATACGATCGATCACATCACGACACATGGGCCGTCAGATACGGTCAGCATCGGGGAAGGAAGAAACCACCCACGGTGACTCTGGCAGAAAAAATATGCCCGAAAGCAGAACAAGGCCCCACAGCATTTGTAGACCAACCGGGATGCGCCAAGATGCCGAGTTGGCGATGCTATGGGTCCCGAGATCAAGGATGTAACTCAAAAAGATGCCAACGATGATTTGAAGCTGATAGAGCACGAGCATCATACCACGGATTGATTTCGGTGCAGTCTCCCCGTTGTAGAGAGGTACAATGGCTGTTGGATCAACGTTGAAAGCAAGTCGAGTCCAGGATAAGCAGGGAACAGACCAGACAAAGCTCCGACACCAAGACCAGCGATAAACCGTCCCAACGTAATTTGGGCGATCGAATATGTGGTTGCCGTTTGAACTGCCACACCGACAGTAAATATAGCAGCCCATATAAGGATCGAACCTCGTCGTCCCATGCTGTCTGTTGTGAATGCTTGGGCTAGAGAACCACTGGGATGATGAATATGCCACCATCAAACTGTGAGCCTAGGCACAAATCTCACACAAAAGTCCTGCCAATAATATGAGAGAATAAGCAAAGTTATGGATATACAAATGAAACTGACCCAGCAGACAGGAGTGATGTAATAATACTCTGACGTGAACTGGACAAGTAGTATGTCCCATCCGGGCTCACTTGGCCGAAGCGACGTATGAAGTCAGGCATGATCAAGATTCCCTTGAAAACAATGAATAATTTGATAGGTTAATCGAAGCCAAAATGCAGACTTACTGAGATGACACCAATATCATAACCGAAGAGGAACCCTTTCCGAGAACGTCAGACTAGAAGGATGAAAGTATCGCATCACATCGTTTTTAAATGGTAGTTATGACTCACAAAGGTCGGACGATGAGTGGAAGGAAACCACCTCCTGGAGACGGGGTAAAGGTTGACATCTCATAAGATCTTTGGATGTATATTTCTGAACATACCAAATGCAATAAAAGTGGCGAGTAGTATGGCTCGTCGATTAGTCGGAACATGGGTTGTGTCGGTCATAACGGACTGCTGATACCTTGAGCAAAGGGTAAGTGGGGAATCAAAACGCGAAATCGTACTCCACGTTGTTCACACCGCTATATAAGCATGGAGAATGTTCCGCATCGATCCGTGGCCCCGTGGGTGGGACCTGGCTTGGAGGGCATCATAGAAACCGAGAAAAACCTCCACTCCGATCACCCCCCGATCACGCATGCTGTGGTCGAACGCAACTGACAAATTCACCTGCTTTGAAGCCATGAGATGTCCCCAGACGCATCAGTGCACCGAATGCTGATCGACCATACCATTCGTGGATACCAGTACACAGGGAGAAAGAAACTCCAGGAACCATGAAGTTTTAGGATGGTGCGGTGTTCGGTCGAAATGTTTCCACGGGTGTGATCGCCGGATAAATGGTACACGGATTGCAATAGCCTGATTTTCTGTTGCCCACACGATTCCTCTGTGGTACGACAGGGAGTACGACCCTATGACATAGCATCAGTTCTAGCCGCTCAATTGAACCAGAATTTGCTTTTCATCCGATTGGAAGCGGGAGAAGACCTCCTACTTATCAAATATGCCGCCCGTTGGCTACCTGTTTGGGCAGCAATTCAATTATCCGATAGCTTCCGATGCCACCACAGAATTCGATTTGACAGTCGTGCTGCAGGTGACTTGCTAGTTACCCTGTATTACCCGAAAGAGTGTTTGACGAGGTTCTACCATGGCGACACGTAGTCTCAAACCGGCCTCGAGGAGACCTCAGTTCTTGTATGGGAGCAGCCGATTCAGTGTGGCTAGTCACGAGACTGAGTACACGGGTGCAGCGCTCGGGGGTCGATGATCTGAGGCGGAAACGTGTACAAACGTATTGGCGATTACCTGGTAAGCGAGGCATGAGTTTCAGAAGCACCCCGAGGGGAAACAACCCGTTTCAAGCCATTACAACGTACGGCCAAGCCATTTATTGACTTGTTCCTGACAGACAGCGGCAGCTCCGCAGCCCGCATCCGGTGGTTCGCTCCTGTATCTGTCAGCGGGTGAGAAAAAGTCTGCATGTGCCAGAACACCATCATCAGACAAGCTTGAGATGGGTCGGATGACATCGGAGCGAGACGTAGCTAGATCGTCGGACAAAAGGGAGCAAAATAGTTACTCATGGTGCTCCGGCAAGTTAAATAGCCGGTTAATTGCGTTCCAGCCAGTCGGAATCGAGACTCAAGTCGAGACTGCACGTGAGTCGAGTATATCCCATTTTGGAAGTGCTTCTCTGGCCTTGTTACGACTATACAAGTTCTTCTTCCCAACCCCAAGAGAGCGTCTTACTCTCCCCCTTCCCCTCCCCCCTCCTCCACCCCCTCTTCGTCCCCATCGTTGGTGGGTCGACATCGACGATGAACATCCCCCTCGTCCCGAACCGTCGCAGATCCACCTCCGATCCCTTTTGGGCCGCGCTGCAGCCACCCCCAGACGAGTCCCCCGCAGATCGCGACCGCAGGCTTTTCGCAGAGCTCGAGGCAAAGCGTGTGAGCGACGGAATTGATGAGATGCTCAGACAGGAAAAGAAGGAGATGCGGATGAAACAAGAAATCAAGATTCTCCTTCTTGGCCAGAGCGAGAGCGGCAAGAGCACAACGCTCAAGCGTAAGTGCACCTCATCCCCCTCTCCTGCCACCTTGCCTCCTGTAACACGTCACCTGTTCCAACGCCTTTCTCTACGCCCAATCCGGAGGATACAACCTACCGTGTACGACTGACCTTGCGGACATGGCATACTTCCTTTTTTAGATTGATGACTTTTTGTTTCCCCCCTTCCAAGCTTCAAGTTTTAGCAGACGCTCATAACAAATGCAGAATTTCAATTGATGCACTCCCCAGCAGCATTTCATGCTGACCGTATTGCGTGGCGTGCCGTCATTTACCTGAATCTCGTCCGCTCCATTCGCAGGTACGCACGCCGTTTTTTATTCACCATTCCCTTATTGATATACACATATCTACAGAATCCTGGACGCCATTTCTCCAGATACGGAGGACGATGATAATGATGAGATCGACTCTTCCCCTCGACCGAAATACATGTATCGTCACAGTACTCAGGTTGTTGATTACGAAAAGTACCGACGGGCCCTTGAACCTCTCAAGGAACTCGAGGAACGCCTTACGCGAATGCTTTCCTCACCTGATGACGAAGACGAACCGACACGTATACCTTTACCTTGGTCCGATGGGAACAACGGAACCATCAGTTTTAGTACCCAAGCCACGGTGACCAAGAACGGACGTCCCACTCCTTTCATTTGCATCCCTTCTCGTCAGCCCGCTTTCCCCCCTTCTCCCGTATCGCCTATAACGTCGCCTGGAGGCTCGACTTCCACCCCTTCCAAATCAAAACAATCCGAAGTCATCGTTCACCATAGGTCGAATTGGAAGAAAGCATTCTCTCTTGGTAACAGAATCAAAAGCCCTAAAAGTGCCCATTCGAACGAGATTGAGGGGTGGTGGGACGACCCATCAGACCCTGTTCATGTACTCAATGCGTGTGTCCAACCAATGCTAGCGCTTTGGAAAGATCACAGTGTCAAGCAACGTCTACGCGAGAAGCAACAAAGGGTAGAAGAGAGTAGCGGCTTGTAAGTGGCCTCGTTGCATCCTCGTTGTCTGACACATGTTAATCCTATTTTGGTTAGTTTCTTGGATGAGATCGCCCGCATTACCGCTCTGAGATATTTTCCAACCGATCGTGTGTGCCCTCATCGTTCGTATGTGCCCAGACTTAAATGTTCTGCAGAGGACGTTTTGAAGGCACGCTTGAAGACCATAGGTGTTGTAGAACACACGTTTACAATCCCCGATCCCCCTCGAGTCAGCGTTGATTGGAGAGTGTATGATGTAGGTGGCGCACGCAATCAACGCCACGCCTGGGCTCCATATTTTGAGGACGGTGGGTTGTACAGCGCCATTGTCCCTATCTTTTGGACTTATGATGACCAGTAAATGCGATCATATTTTTGGCGCCAATCTCGGCATTCGATCAGGTCCTTCTCGAGGTAAGGAAAATCATTTTGGATTTTTTTTCCCATTCACGATGCTTCACTCGCAGGATCCCAAAGTGAATCGGCTAGAAGATTCATTTTTGCTATGGAGGTCTATTGTCTCCAACAGGCTATTGATGGACGTCAGCATCATACTTTTCCTGAATAAAATTGATCTTTTGAAGGTGAGTTGCTTCCAGATCCATGTTACCTTATAATTGAAAGAGATTTATTCAGTCTAAATTGAAGGCTGGTGTCCGTCTCAAAGATCACATCTTGCAATATGGAGATCGACCAAATGACTTTGAGAACGTGTCGAAATGTAAGCATCTCCTTCCTTTATCACGACGATCCATTTATGTCCTCTAGACTTTCAAAATAAATTTGTTTCGATACACCAAGAGTTCTCTGTAAACAAGTCGAGAGAACTTAAAAGTGGGTTCTCACACTAAATCATCCGAATCTTTGATCTTATTGGGTGCTAGTACACTTTACGTCTGTCACCGATACCCGACAGACTGGTACGATTATCCAAAGGGGTGAGTACGCTGTGCGACATGTTGTCGTCCTGATAATGAGACGTACACAGTTCGAGAAATCATCGTCACAGCCAATTTGAGGAGCATACAGCTCATGTAAATTCTTCTGTCTTCACTTCATGCTATTATGCCTATTTTGAACATCTCGAACCGTATTCTGCGCATCTTACATACGATATATCGTAATCTGTTTCGCTGGCCTCCCTCGCTTGTATCCCTTGCACTCTTTCGTTCGTTCACAAGGAACGGCTCGCACTGTCTCTTTAACCATTTTGCTTTTACCGTGATCATCCCGGTCTCCCAATATATATACCTATGTATTAGTCGATAGCCCCTTGCTCGATGGTCATGAACTACATGGAACCTCTCCCAAGGGGCGAAAATGAGAGCACGAGGCAGAAATGTGATATTGATACTGTTACATCACGTCAATTATTTCTTTCAATTGCACCTCGTCTAAGATCTCGAATCCTTTCCCGGGCGTTACTTGCGCGAGCTGGACGTTGTGATGATCGAGTTTTTCCTCCATCACTTGCTTCAATACTCGCAGCGTCAACTTCTGGGCTTCCAAGAGGCTCATTTGCTAGGGCACTGTCAGCTAGGCAATGCAATGACGCAGTAGAGCAACTACCTTGTACCATTTGTCCTGAAGCTCGCTTTGTGCACCCTCTGAACCAGATCCGATCGCCTTTGCATCGTATCGCATAAACGTTCCAGAAGGATCCGTGTGGTATCTATCAAATCCGGTCAACACCACACCCAACATCGCATTCACGACGCACAATTGCGGTCCCCTCTCATCAATCCCCGCGATCAACAACGCGACGCCAAACGGCCGACTCATCATCGCCTCCTCGTCGTGCACGCTCTCCCCGAACCGAAGCGCCAGATCGCACACCGCCTGCGTGACGCTCTCGACCTTGATCCGCTCGTCGTACGTGAAGGCGTGGTTTTGGGCGGTGACGCGCGCGTGGTCGATCATGGTGCGGGCGTCGGCGGTGAGGCCGGACATGGCGCACCCGAGGTGACGATCGATTTCCATGATTTTTTCGATGGAGCTGGATTCGAGAAGGGGAGATTGGACGCGTTTCTCGACGGCAAGGATGACGCCTTCGGGGGTGCAGACACCGACGGTAGTCGAGCCGAGCTGGGAGGTGGAAGTTCTCAGTAGCGAGCGAGGATGGGAGGTATCGGAGTGCATACTTTGATAGCCTCGATGGCGTATTCGACTAGATGATTGGTTAGAATGAGGGGAGGTCTTGAAGAAGATACCTACCTTGGAACAGTCGACCTTCTGGAGAGAAGGTGTTTACACCACGATCTGAAGGAAGAACAGGATCAGAAAGAAAAGAGAAGATCTGTGCGTGAATAGTTGTCTTACCGTACTCTGAGCGCGTCAAGAACATGATGTACAAGGTCAAGACTGTGTGACGAATCCTGACGCGCGTCGCGGTGTGGTGATGGGAAAAACCTTCCTTTCTGCGTCGGTTCGATCCTCGCGAGTCCAAGTCGCAGTTCATCCTTCGCCGATAGATTCTGCTGATTTTTTGACAGAAATCAAGAACGCGCACCCCAAACTTCCAATTGTAAGCGTTTCGCTCCAAGGTGCGACGCGTTTATCGCCCATCCTACAGTCATTCTCTGTCACCGGGTTGCCCGGCATCGGGGAACTTGAGAGTCGTACATGTCTGGGATGCGCGCAACTGACGGATGATCCGACCTGCGTCTACCCCATCGGTAAGCTGTTCGACATCCGTCTTGTTCGCGCAGATCCTCAGACACTGGCAACTTTGTCCATGGATTCCTTCTTGGACTACTTGGTACGTGATTTTGTTGCACCTTTCAGCCCACCGTCCCTGACCAACCGATGAAGCCGCTACTAGCGGCTTCCAGTGCCTATGTAAAGCACTCATGGATACCCTCGTCCATCATATTTTGTATCATTCGTCCCGATGGAGCTCTGATCAGGCTACCCTGCATACGGGCTTTGGACGACGGGAATCGGAGCGTTCGATTTTTGTATCCGCCTTGGCGTGTGCGTGAGGGGGTGTGGTAATCTACGAGAGTCTTATCATATGAGGGCATTGGTCGAAAATTGGAACTATATCGCTCGCTCCGAACCAGACTCTCGAGACAGGGAGGCGATTTGATATCTGGTGGTTGTCCGCCAAATCCCAAACGTATGTAGACGATTAACTTTAGTCTCCTAGTACTAATGAAGCAACACTTGTGATTGGATGTACTACTACTTCGCCAAGTAATTTTCTCGATAAGAGACTTGGATGCTGACAAACTGACATTTGACGTTGTTCCACATCCACCATGTCAACCACCTTGGGACCTGCCGAGCTGCGTTCTATCCTTGCCTTCACCGTCAACCTTGCACGCATGGCGGGCACGCTCATCCTAGAAGGATCCCAGGCGATCCAAGCATCCCCTGATGTCAACGAGAAGAAGAACTCGGCCGATTTGGTGACCCAGTACGACGTCGCCGTCGAAAACTTGGTCATGAGTGAGATCAAGAAAGCTTATCCCACCTTCAACTTGTACGTGACTCCAGCGTGCCCGATGATTTTGATATTTATTCTCGATGCTAGCATCGGCGAAGAGTCCTTTTCTGCCGGGACGCGCCCTGAACTGACCGACGACCCGACGTTTTGCGTTGATCCCATTGGTGCGTGTATGCCCTCCGTTGCTTGCCCCCGCGTGTCGTTATGTGGAATACAGACGGTACTACGAATTTCGTGCACGGCTTTCCGTTTTGTTGCATTTCCCTCGGTCTGATCTATCAAAAACGCCCCATCCTCGGCGTCGTATATAACCCGTTTATCGAGTATCTGGTGAGACTTGTTTGCTTGGCCACGAAAACAAGACTGATACCCTCTCAGTACACGGGAATCGAAGGTCAGGGATCGTACCTCACGCGAGGCACTGGGCATCCTCAAAAGCTCCCTCTCGCGTCGCCCAAGCCCCTTCCCTCGCTAAGTAAAGCCCAGATCGGTACCGTCTCTGAACGCCTTGACGTCTATACATCTGACCGATCACATTAGCCATTGAATGGGGATCCGACCGAGGTGCTCCCGTGATCAATGACAAGATAGACTCTTTCCTCAAGCTCGCAGGGGACAGTTCGGTGCCAGGAGGACGGATGGCACAGTCGCTACGCTCGATGGGCAGCGCGGCGCTCAATATTTCTATGGTCGCACAGGGTGCGTTGGACATGTTCTGGTGAGTCGCTTTTCCCTACGTTGTCGTTGGGACGATGTTGATGTGGCGTCGTGCAGGGAGATTGGATGCTGGTGAGTTTGTCGTGCTGGTTTTGAGCTGGATGGGCGTTGCTGACTGACTATTGGAATGCCTAGGCCTTGGGATGTATGCGTGAGTGGGGATGATTCGGTGCTTGTCATCTTACTTACGTGGGTTGTTATAGGCTGGGATAGTGATCGCACAAGAGGCCGGCTGTGCGGCGACGGGCTCGCATGGTGTTGTGAACTCGGCAAGTGCGGAGGTCGATCCTTTCAAGGTCACGCCCGACATCCTCACGGGTCGCAAGTACCTCGTGATCAGGGGAATTCCGGATCTGCCGAACGAGACGGGGAGACAAGCTCAACTTCGCATTGCGAAAGAGTTTTATGCGACTGTCAATGACTCGGAACCAAAATAGACGGACATACTCTGTATGATACACAAACATTAGAGAAAGAGATGAATTACATGCTGCGAGCGTGAGCAAACCAAACCAACCAAAGCACAACGAAGTTAGGACGCTTGTGAGTGAGCAGATTGCGAATCATGTCTCGTGAGGAGTCACGGTGGCTTTTTCGTCTTCCGTCTTTTCCTGCTGCGGGGGTTCAACGTGTGGATGTTCAAGTGCTGGGAAGAGAATGAATGTCAAACTCGCCGACGAAAAGATTTGAACGCACGTTCTCGCCACCTTTCTTGAATCAAGATGGAGTCTACAGAAGCCACAAATCTCCGCCTAGCCTCTTCACTGGCGTGCATGATCGGGAAATTCGACCGAAAGAACATCATCAACACGAAAGCGAGGACAGATACTTTGGAAGGAGCGCGCGTGAGTTTCAGTAGTAGAACAAAGATAACCCACTCACGCCCGGGGTCAACAAGATAGACCATTGGCCAACAGGTCATGAAACCGACAGCGTAAAGGAGCAAACAGCCGTCCAGCGCGAGTTCGTTACCTGACGCAAGCACCGCAAAGCGCTTGGCGGAATAGAGGACGAATAACAAGGATAGCCATGTGGCGAGACAGCAAGCTATGAGATGAAAGGGGTACGGCAGGTAGTAGCCGGCCAAGCCGGACGAGATGCTCGCGACCGTTAATGGAGCCGCAGAACACAAGATCAACATAGAAGCCGTAGAAGTGAAGGTGCCAGACGACATTCTGGGAGTCGACATGGTGGTAGTTGACATAGACATAGGAGCTCAGACAGGGGAGATCCCCAAGTGACTTGTGTGTCACATCTCTGAGGTAGTGAGGCAATAGCCTTGAGCCTTGATTCTAAAAAAGGAGACGGCCAGACAAGCGTTGCGTGTGAGGCTTGTCAGCCGAGCGACGCCATCAAAGTCAGCTTTCTCTCTTCCACCTTCAAGCCGTCTTCCCATTTCCCCCCCCCCCCCCCCCCCCCCCCCCCCCCCCCCCCCCCCCCCCCCCCCCCCCCCCCCCCC